>QVRM01001461.1:0-34337 GCA_003439945.1 Dermanyssus gallinae
CGAACGAACCCAACGCACGGGCGCAAAATGACCGGCTCGATTTCTGCTACAACTTTTTGGGCTCGACACGAGTTGCAAGCCGATCCCATCACCTTCCACGAGCTGCTGCTTCTTTGTGTTGTCGCCGTTGTTGTTTCTGGTGTTACCTTTGTTGTTTCTGTTGTTGTTGTTGCCTTTGTTGCTTCTGTTGTTATTGCCGGTGCTCTCGTTGGCGTCGAGTTTGGCAGCGTTTCCCGCGCATGATTCTCCATGATGCTGTGCGCCATCACCACGCTTCGACGCCCACTTTTTGGACGTGGAGTTGCCTAAGCAGCCTTGTAGCTGCTGGCGCTACTCCTGCTGTTGCTGCCACCTCTGCGTATATATATATTAATATATATTGCTGTTGTAATTGGTAATCAGTAGCGTTTCTATATTCTTGCTTATGCGTTGTCCGTCGACCTTCTCGGCCGCTGCGGCAATGTTCTCTACATAGTTATCAAGCCAGGTAGGACCTAGCTGGTTAGCTGAAAGTCGAAGTATCAAGGCTTTTGTTCAGTATGATCCGTTTTCGAGTGGCCGCTTGGTGCTCCACTTCAAACGTTCACGAAGGTGTTGTAGCGTACAACAACACGAGTGACCGCATACCCTCAAGTGCACTAATCATACACCCTACACGAGCGACTAAGCCGACTAAAATGGACCTGTCTTATAATTGTTGTTGTTGTTGTTGCTGTTGTTGCTGTTATTGCTGTTGTTGCTGTTGTTGCTGTTGTTGCTGTTGTTGCTGTTGTTGCTGTCGTTGTTGTCGTTGTTGTCGTTGTTGTCGTTGTTGTCGTTGTTGTCGTTGTTGTCGTTGTTGTTGTTGTTGTTGTGTTGTTGTTGTTGTTGTTGTTGTTGTTGTTGCTGTTGTTGTTGGCGTTGTTGTTGTTCCACTATCAACCACTATTAACGGATTTGTCTGCGCCCTTCGAGCGCGAAAGAACGCTTTGCACCGCCGACGCTGTTCACATCTCGAGTCCGGAAGGTCACAAATCGTCGCGAAAATTGGAATGTGAGCTGACCACCCACACAGGCAGGCGTTCTACGAAAGCCCCCTCGTTTTTCCTCGGAACGTCTGTTGACGGCCATTGGGGCCAGTTGCTCGAGCAGTGGCTCTGGTTACCGTCATATGTATAGGCGGAGTTGACCTCAGTTATGCCTTGGAGCAAACTTGTGCGTGATTGATTGTGCGAGTCGACCACGGTCTACGAGTGGAACGCTGTGTGCAACCCTTATGAGAGCCGAACTTTCTACCGCCAGGACTCTTTCCCTTGGCCGCCGCGCGTCGACCATCACCGGCCGTGATTATCTGAACGAATTTTGCTAGGTCAAGGCCCCATCCAGACGACGTCACTGATCAATAACCATAGCCAGTCACGACATATCGTGCGTAACATATTTTTGTGTTACGGTATGTGCCATTCTGTAATTAGTATGGTGAATTGCTGCGATTTGTCTAAACTTGAGTTAGGCAGCTCTAGAGTCGTGTTGTTGTTTAACGTATCCGTATTCTGGGAAATGTATGTTGGTATTGCTTCACTTCAACAGAAATATTCGTAATCGATGTAATACGTACACCGTATAACATCGGCGTACGAGAACAGTTTGTTACAATCAGTGATTTAGCCATCTACAGGTTATCTTGATAATATTGAACTACTTGCAAATGCAATGGCTGGCAAAGAATAAGAGCGCAGGAGAGAGAGAGAGAGACAGATGAGAACACGAACCGTAATAGAAACAGTCGAAAAACAACGTCAGTGGCGGTAACAACAACAACAACAATGACAAAGACAAAACTAACCAGAACAATTAAGCCGCCCGGCAATAGATCAACCTCAGTAAATAAAAACAATGGGTACAATAACAGTGCCGCCTATACACGCAATAACCACGGCAGCAGGGACAACAATAGCTGCTACTGGGGGACCAGTAGTCATTTCAGTATCAACAAGCAACAATGGTAATGCTTGCATCGACTGCGAACAGTAGCGTTTACTGGACACACGAATATATGGAACTAACATGCGTGTTAGCCGATTTTCGGCATTGTGGAAACCGTCCTGTTTCTAGTGACTGGTGACTAGAAACATGTCGATGTTATTGACGTTGTCGATGGTGATGGTCTGAGTGTTATTTGTGTTGTTGTTGTCGTTTTCGTTGTCGTTCTTGAAGTCTTCTTGCCATGACGTCAAAGATCATTGGCAGTTTCGGCCGAAGTTCCGAACTGGCGGCTTCTCTCGCTCTCTTCTCGTTCTCTTTCTATCTTTTTGTTGTTCTGTTCTGTGATGACGCCAACTATAACTATACACGATACGGGTTTCTACTGTAGATCTGCTACATCTGTTTTGCGCTCTATAGAGTGCTCAAAGCCCGAGCTTGTTGTAGTTGGCATCTCTGCCTACGCTAAAATGTCTTATTGGCTTGTAACATATGTGAACAGCCTGGCGCTTAAGCTCCAATAAACGTGATTTAACCAGTCTGAGCCGATCGCGCGTTTTGTCAAAGAATTAGGCTGACACAATATCTTTCTAGTTAGCTTAACGGGCAAATACAGTCGGCAGCTGGGCAGCTAACACAAGATACTTGCTAAAGCTAATGTAGTACGTCTGCTTGCTTAAGCTGTGCACTTTTGTAAGGAAATGCTTCTCGGACGAAGATAAGCGTTTGTAATCGTAGCAGAATGAATGTGCCATGGCAGCGTTGTGACACGGTGATACACGTTTGATTCGAACTCTATCGCTTATAGCTTTGTGGCAATATCGGCTTTGTACACATACTTCTATCGGAATGATTAATTTGAGTATATCCTAAGTCTTGCGTTAATATAGTAGTTGTTCGACGTCGGGCTTTATGTGACGTCATATACAGAAACCGTTTGTTCGGATAAGTAGATAGTAGTTTCGTTCTATTACCACCAGACGCCAGAAGCATCGGTGGCTCTAGCATCTGTGGTGTTAACAATATTGCCAACAGACGATCATTGCACAGCTTGACCTTGGGCAACGTTTGAGCAACAAACTTACCGTATAAATGTTGCGTTTATAAATGCGTTTTGCTGTGGGCGTTGTGGGTACTGCGATCACGATAAGTAATGCAAAATGGCCCATTGTTCTGCGAAGGTTTTCTGCCATATATATTGAATCTAGTGGTATTATTTCTGGCCGTGCTGTGTTTCGAATCGCTAGACATTCGTGTCTGTTAACGTGGAGGAGGTCTTTAGCATTGCGCTACAGTCAACACCACGGTGCAGGAGTAAGTTGCGAGCGCGAAATGGCCGGGTTAGAAAAAAATCGTATATTAAATGTGTATATCAAAGTTTACGAAGTGCACTAATAGGCATTTGTTCAGCGCTACAGTCGGTTTTTGCTAACATGTGTGGAGTAAGTAAGCCTTGTTGTTTCTGACTCTTATTGTTGTTGTTTCGGGCACTCATTTTTGCGTCAGAGTCGTTCTAGTGGAGCTCCGTTTTTACTGTGGGACGCTCCTGAGAGTCCATTGTCATCCGAGGTCGAATAGAGATTTTTATAGTTGAAGTATCAAATACCTGGAAGACATACGAGGAGCTGAGCTAGAGCACGTGCGTTGATTGAACCGATTCGGTTGGTTTCAGCGTAGGAGTTCAGTCGATTATTGGACTGGACTGTATGAGGTAAGTAATCTGACGGTCTAAGTGGTTTTGACTTAGCCTGTTTAGTTTATATAAATATATATATATATATATATATATATATTACATGGCTGCACGTGCGGTCATTGTCGTTACATTCTAGGTTCTTCTATCGACTTAGAGAAGCTCAGTGAGTTATCCGAAGTCGAATGAGATTGGCGTTTCGTTTTCACTAACTAGCTCCTACATATAGCCTCCACTCGACTGGAACGTTACTAATCCTCGTTTTGTTTGTGCTTATTTTGTTCGGCTGTTTGCAGGTAATTTTGCACTTTTCCATTACTGGATAGGCTGCGTGTTGCGCTGCGTGAAACTCGCTTGATTTCAAACGACGAGGACGAGGAAAACCAAAACCCGTATGTAGGCTTAGTTCTATGAGGGTTGCTGCTACCACCCTGTTTACCACTTTGATTGGTACAGCAACAACAATACTACTAGTCGTTTGTTGTTGTAGTTTTCATTATTGCTTCTATTGCTGCTATTACTATCGCTCTATATTGTTGCGTCTTGTTTAGATTTGGACCCGCCGACCACCTGCTGTGAGGCTAATAGCTATTACTGCTGTAATAATAACAATAATAATCGCAAACCATATTCAGCAGTAATACACTGATACTGTTGTAGTAACAGTAACAGTGGCGTGAGCCGAAGGCTGTCTCGAAAGGCTGCCCTATGCCCATGCGTCGTCAACAACCAGCCACAGACGACAGCAGCTTTTCAATGGACAGACAGCTTTGCGGTCTACTCACTTGGCGGAACATAGTGTCGTACGGACGTACGCATCCAGACAGACACAAACACAGCACGTAGCGCCAAAACATCATTCAACGTCTCCCATAGAACTTCGCTGTATGCGCGATAGCGTTGCACGCTGCGGACGCGGAGAGAGGCATGATGATTCTATGTGATGATGTCCGGCATCTTCTCCGCAGCACCGCAGAGCCCTTGTCCGACTTTGCGCCACTCGCTACTCCGACTCGTGGCTTGGCTAGACGTTGGCTAGCGGAGCTTTCTTTATTGACGCTGACGAACCCACAGCAACAAGAGTAACAGCAACAACAGCAACAACAACAACAGCGACAACAATAACGACGACAACAACAGCAACAACAGCAACAATAGCAACAACAACAACAATAGCAACAACAACGACAACAACAACAGCAACAACTACAACTACAGCAACAACAACAACAACAACAACAACAACAGCGAAGACAAAACACTTGATTGTCGTCACGCATTTTGACAAATCGCTTCAACGAACAGCTTGACATACCGCCTAACCAACAACTAAGTGACGAACTAGTTGGCTAACTGGCTGGCTGTCTGACTGGTTGAATAGCCGGCTGGTTCTCGTAATGCTGGATCGTTCGTTGGCTTTGCAAGTCGTGATTTGGTGGTATACGATGACGATAATGACGACGACTCTTTGAATCGTGATGATGGCGCTGGGTTGTGGCGATGAGACTGCTGCTACTGATGCTGACAATGACGAATGGTTGGACCGGGGGGGGGGGGGGGGATGAGGGGGTGCAGGCGGTGGCGCGGGGGTGTCAAGGGTGACAGTGATGATGCTGATGATAATTATAATAATAATGATGATGAAGACCGTAGTAATGAGAGTGACGATGGGTTGCTGACAACTATGATGTGATGATGATGGCACGGGGCTGGTGAGGTGACAACGTTGATGATAACATTGATGGTGGTATTGACAATTATCATAGTGATGATGATGATGATGATGATGGCACTGTTGGGTGGGTGGTGATGGTTGATGGGAAGATGGTGATGATGATGACTGACGATTATGGTGGATGCGCATGGACTATGTCATCACACTATGTGCCGTCGGAAAGTGATCTTTGTCGTTGTCGTCGTCGCCGCCGCCACCGGGTTTGTTAATCGACAACAACGTGACAACGCAACGGAGCCGCCGATGTGGAGGGACGCCGAGCAGAAGCCACCGAGACAGAAAACAAGAGAAAGTTGAAGAAATGAAAAAAGAGTCCAATAACAAAACAGCAAGAGAGATGCGACAATGACGGCCGAACATGATGCTGATGATGATGATGATGATGATGACGATGATAAACGATTTTGACGACGAAGAAAAACAAACGAGAAGAAATGATGGAAAGCGAAGACTATCAAGCAGTATCAGCCCGACCACGAAGCATACGAAGATGATTACAAGGACGCGGTGAAGGTCGCCGCCGTGACCTTCTAGCTGTGCGGCGGCCCCCACGGCTTGACCGTCCCTAGGCTAGGAGACGTTCACATTGCGAAATAATAAACTGCCGTTTCGCGACATTTCAGTCAATTAAGGTTGAGCAAAAACGGATAAGCTTGCTTGGTGGTGAGGGAGAGAGATCGACAAATTAGCAAACAGGCTCATATGCTAGAGAAGCGTTGTGCCATGGTTTGTCATGGAGTCGGGCTTGAAGACCACTCGACAGCAGCAACAGTAGCAGCAGTAACAATAACCATGCTATAAGCCGATATGGGAGTATCAATGATGTACTCGTACATGATCGTCCGCTGAGGCCAAAATGCTTTTGTGGCGTACGCATTCTTGCTAACGTGCCGCGTTCCTGTTATTGACCCATCGACATACATCATGTACATACTTGTTCGCTCGACGACTAGAAGATTGTCGACGATGGCGCTATTAATATACAGAGTTGTAGATTGTATCAACATTGTTATCACTGTACAGTGGCCATTGTTGTTGTTGTTGTTGTTGTTGCTGCTGCTGCTGTTGTTTTTATTGTTGTTGTTGTGTTGTTGCTGTTGTTGTAGTATTGGTCTAGCCTTAGTTCAGGCAAACCGATCCTAACTTAACCAACGTGCTACGTGAAGCGCACACGTGGAGGGAAGACTACCCCAAGTAAACGAGGTTTGTCCTTCGTCCCACATTCGGAGAGTTGTGGGCGTCGTAGCCGTTAAGGAAAGGAAACCTCAGGAGACTATTTATCGTGTCCGCTGCATCACTGAAGCACAGCTGCTCCGGATATGTGCGATGGTTGTTGCTACTGTCATGATTGTTGTTGTTTGCGAGCTGTGTGGCAAATTCTCCTTATGTTGTCATGGCTCGCTGGATTCGCTGTCTGTACAGTCTTCCGCCCCCATCTGTGCTTTGTTGCTGCTGTATTTGTGTCTTCTTTGCTAGTAGTAGTCTGTGCTTAATCGATACTCTTTCGGTTGGTATGGCGGTGGTGCGGTATCGTATTATCCATCGTTTCTGACGCTGGCGAGGCTTTCCGTGGGCGAGTCGAAGCTGTTAGTTGACCGAGACCGTAGGGTTTGCTCCGCTGTTACCGTTGCTACTATTCTTACTGCCACCGACGTAACCCAGGGATCTGCAACTAACTAGTTTATATATATATATATATATATATATATATATATATATATATATATATATATATATAGCAGGGACAACAGACGGATAAAGACAGCACTTACGTACACATAGACACAGAGGAGCAAACATACACACACACACACACACAGTCCGGTGTGATCTCGACACCTCGTAGCGGGAATGGTCAGGCTGAGCCAAGTCCGGCGATGTTTCATCACATCACTCTTCGTTCACCCCCGCGGCCACCTGCACCCCATCCCACACACCAGCCTAGACTAACCCGAGAACACGGTGTCGCTGAATGTCCCCGAACGAGGTCGCTTCACAGAATTGGCGGCAGCAGCAGGAGCAGCATTGTCTTAGGCCGGCAACCGTTAGGTTTCTGGTCTAGGTTCTGACGTGGCTAGCATGGCATGATTTGACTATTCGACCTAGAGTCCTTCCGGTCTATCATCGTGCTGTGTAGATCGTAGCCGTATCAATATCATTGTCACGTCACGTTCAGCCACGTTCAGTCACGCTCAGCGAGTCAACAATAAACGAACCTAGTCCGAGGGTTAGATATGAAGACAACGGCGAAGATGTTGACGACGTGAATTAGGCGGCCACCTGCCCCGGACGCGATATGCTCTGGTAGCGGTAAGAAAAAGTCGCCTCAAATGCTTACTGGGGTCGAAGGAGTGCGAGTAGTTACATAATTGGTTTCTTTCCGTTCTTGTATATATATATGGTTTTTTATTTGATTTAATAATGTTTATTTCACTCAAATTGAGTATAATATATATATATATATATATATATATATATATATATATATATATATATATATATATATATATATATATATATTAATAATGTTTATTTCACTCAAATTGAGTATAATATACATTTAAGATGTTTCTTCATGAAGCTCTATCTTCTTCGCGTTTCCGACGAGTGAAGTGGTGCAACGATTTTCGGTCCAACGCTGTGCATTCCACTGCATGATACTTGGCACACCTCTGCAGGCAGAACCGGCAGGTGTACAACTCGTACTCCTCGTGAAAGGTTGCGTGTGAACATACCAGGCAGTGATAACCATGCACTATGTACCTAGTGTATACGTGGCGATTGTCACATGCAGGATCAGACCAAAGGTGCAAGGCATTGAAAACGTCCAAAGCACCGACCTATATTCGACTTATGCCACGAACGCACATTTGTAGAAGATAGAGTACTGAACTAAATACCATTTAATACAGAGACCTTAGAAGCCTACAGACAATTTAGAGCAAACCGCAACATGAAATTTGTAACTGTCATCAAAGATGAAAAACAGATTTTATTATGTGTCAACGATAGCGTTAGCCTACAAAATTATATATCAACGATTGTACTATACTACTATACAAACCTGAAAAAATAACAAATATCCTTAACATATTTGGTTTCTCTTGAAACTAAATGTATATTACTGAGTGGCACAGTTTACTCTCAGCTAAGCAGTCGTTTATGCTAAGACATTTGGCAGGCATTGCCTAAGAGTAAGTCTCAGAGGTACATCCTGTAGTAGTAGCACCATCCAGCGACTCCGATTGTTAGAGTGGTCTTCCATCCCCACTCTGGTCGATCCACTTTACCACACAGATATGTATTTGCACGAATGCACGTGTATACAGGTTCTTCAGTGATCTGCCATGGGGCAATATCCGTTCTTTAATCAGTTTGCCAGGACAAAGACGATTAGATGATTTTTATACACGCATACCGCACACATATATATATATATATATATATATATATATCGCAACGTTTGCGTTTTGCTTTTGTGTTCGTAGGATTCGGTCTTATCGGCTTTCGATCGATGTCTCGAATAACAAATATATTTCAAGTTATCAATGCACATCCCTGTACCGGATCAAAGAGATAATAGAACAGGAATCCGTCGCTACATCAATACGTGCATGGTTGTACATAATAACTAGACGATCGGTGCGTTTTGTCTATTTGCACATCTGCTCGTTAAGAGGAGAGATGCAGTATTGAATTGTGTTCTTTTTCCTAATTATGTACGGATCGCTTTTGTTGTCTGTTTATTGTAAAATTATTTTCAGTGTTATTTGTTTACTTTTAATATTAAAATATATAATTGTGCCTTTGGCACCCACTTGTCATTATTATTATTGTTTCCATTACTGCTTATCCTATTGACCCTGTCTCTACGATGTGTGTGTGTTTTCATATTACCGGATAGCGCGATATGATGAAATGGCCGGCCATCGGTCCGGCCGGCGATCTCATGCGGAGGCTGTAACGTCGACGCTGTCACCGCGCTTGAACCGGGGGCGTGCAATAAATAGATCGATGCGATGTGGCCAAGGTCAGGCTTGCACGATTTGTCTCTAGCAAATCGCGTAGCTACATAGGTTCATGTTGTATGACTATTATTACTAGTTGAGTAAATGGCGCTTTCCGACGGCGAACATTTTGCGAACGCTGTTGTTTTAACGATTGACAACGATTTATTGCGATGAGCTGCTGCTGCCGCCGCTGCAGTGCCGCGTTCCAAATCGTGTGAATGAGATGAAGAGCCGATAGGCCGCCGGCAGTCCAGTTTCAAATGGCGGCTCATGGTGCCGCCCACAGCCTACGCGCATCGTATAGCAGCCGAGCCTGTAACATTTTTTGTTTTTTTATTTCTTTTATTTTTTGTTTAGCTCGCGCGTGTAAAATTGAGGCATGAGATAGAAAGAAAAGACGCACAGTAAACACGAATTAGGCATGGATTGTTTGTTTTATGGAATTGCCTTTTGAACTTTTATACATTTTTGCTTTCAAGAGTCTCCCTTTGACAGCGTAGTAGGGTAAGCTTCGCTACGCTCATAGCGTTGTTGTTGATGTTGCTGTTTTGCTGTTGTTGCTGTTGTTGATGTTGTTGCTGTTGTTGTTGTTGTAGTTATAGTTGTTGTTGTTGATGTTGTTGCTGTTGTTGTAGTTATAGTTGTTGTTGTAGTTTCTGTTTTGCTGCTGCTGTCGTTATTGTGGTGTCTTTTGTTGTTTTTTTTATGATTGTTGTTGCTGCAGCTTCAGCTTTAGCTGTGTGTGTGTGTGAAGCTGTAGAGGAGAGTTTCGAATGTTGCTTTCGTTCTATGCCATATCAATGCCGAAATCCGATTTCGCAGCGATGAAATGTGTTGTATCAAAAACTGTCTCATGAACGCGCACCCCTGCTGTGTCACTACAATTAGTGGTGATGATGATAACGATGGTGGTGGTGGTGATGGGGGGTAACCGTAATAGTACTTGTTAAGGTGTGTCCGCTGTTGCTGTTATAATATTTACTCTACATGGTGAAGCCGTTGTTGTCTGCACTGGCCGCGTGACTGAGTTCGTTTCGATCACTTGCCCTTGTTCTCGTTGCGTTTGGGTGGGCGTCCCACATGTAAATGAGAAAACTAATAGAACATTCTATATGCTCGTCGTGTCTTTGTTGATATTTTATATCTTGAAAGTGTATTGGATTTTTTCTTCATACTAAAGCGTTGAGGAATGCAAGTTGTCCAAAACACGTGTGGAGGAGTAGCAGTAATAATAATATCGTGTTATAACCACAGCCTAACATAAGTGTTCTCGATTTAACGTCGGCATTTGCGATGATAGATACGATTATCATCATAGCGGGGGTTTCCTGCGTCCTAAGCGTAGGTTGAGTTCACACGGCGTGGGAACAAGATTGGCGTTGTCTTGCGTACGTCATGTCTACAAATTTACCCAGGCATCGGCGACGATGACGACGACATCAATGATGCTAGGTTAGCACATGAATTTAAAGAAAAAAATTAAAAAGAGCAGCTGTTACTGGCAGTGCAACGGGGGGGGCGCGGTGTTGTGAAATTTGTTCAGGTGGAGCTATGACCGGATCTCGAATCCCTAACGATGCTCTCTCTATTGATATATATATATATATATATATATATATATATATATATATATATATAATGATTTATTATTCGCCTGGCATGTATACCTAAACACACATGTCACCCTTTTATATCAGGGGCACTTAGAGCGGCAGCATAATGTATATATGTGTTTGCATAAATGCCAAGAGGGAGTACAATATTTTGGATAATATCAATGGTCAAGGCAGACATAGGTCCGGTAAGATAGTGGTAGCATATATATATATATATATATATATATAATATTTGTATTCACATACCCAAACAAGGTGCATTTTTAATAAATAAAGAGATCGCGTTGGGGCCTGAGGAGGGTCGTTAATGCAACGCGAAAAAAACGCACGTGCAAAGCACTATGAGTTGAGAAACTGTAGTATCAGTCCTCGTAGTTTTCCTTTGCGTTTGCACAGGCGACGCATGCGACCTAACGTCTTATCCTAAATGGTCAAACATCGAGTCGGCTCGATCGCAGCGATCTCAAAGGTGTCCGCTACTAACATTTCGAAGATTTCAACGTTGGTATCTTTTTGCTGCGACTCCGGCAGAGAGACACTATTGTTTGCTATACATATGTGTTCTTTTCTTCGCTTTTTATCTCTAGTTGACAACGAGCGGAAGGGCGGGGGAGGGGGTCATTTTTTGTCACCCTTTTACGCTACCATACAAGTTGTGTTCTTTTGTTTGGCCAGAAGCCAGTACGCGAGAAGTATTATTATTATTATTATTACTTTGATGTACCTAATCGTTGTAGTACGAGCAGAAGCCATATTCGTTATTGCACAAATGCTGATAGTGACAACAAGAGTGACCGTAATCATTGCCGTCTTGTGCCGACAACACATCACGCTGTATCGTGCTCACCGTTGTCGTTGGTGTAGTTTTAGTATTAGCTGTTGTTGTTAGGTTTGGGGTTGCCATTATTACAGTTGATGAGTTGTTGTTGTCGTCGGTATTGTTGTCGTCCTTGTAGGTGGCATCATCTTCCCGACGAGGTCTGCATCTTCGTTCGCCGGTCGTGGTGCCTGGTCTTGTGCCTGATATAGAATGAGCAGTTTGCTTCGATGTTAACCGTTTCATATCGGGTAGACGTGCTATTCATAATAGTGTAGGGATAGTCGTTGGCAGTCGTTATCGTCGTAGTTATATTTATATATATATATATATATATATATATATATATATATATATATATATATATATATATATATATATATATATATATATATATATATATATATATAGCAGCTTGTGCTAAGCCTTCATTGAAATCGATGCTGCCATGAATTGGTTGTCGTAGGTCAACGTCGTAATCGTAATCGTAATCGTTATTGTTGTTGTTGTTGTTGTTGCTGCTGCTGTTTTCATGGTTGTCTCCTGCATCGTTTTTCTCGTCGATATTGTTCATCGGCGTTGCGTGTCTCCATGTGCGTGTGATAGATACAGCACACGGGGGGCAACAGTGGCTTCTAATTGTTTTTGCGGCGATTTGTCGCCAAACAGGCGAAATTGCCTTTAGTGTTTCGTGTCGCCGGCGCTACCTTGATCACCATGACCTGCATTAGCATCTTCACCATTACCACCATCACCAGCAAAATCTATTACGCCGTGGCTTTTTTTTGCCTCAGATGTCAGATCGGTTCGGAATTCTCCGAAAAGATTGGCCTTAAAATGTCACTGCCAGTCGACAATCGATACATCTGCTTGTTGAGCGGTGTTGTCGACGAAATAAATTCGTAATTGTTTTTCGTTGTTGTCACCGTTGTCATCGTGGTCGTCGTCGTCGTCGTAATAGAAATGGCAAATCGGGTGCTAGTTAGGGAGACTTGTTCCTGATTTGTAGATTTGTCACACACATCAATCAAGTGTGTTACTTTCTGCCTTGATCGTCCGTCCGTCTCCGGTGTTACTTAACTTGCTTCAAACGCAGGTAAGCAAACAGCCTGCAGGTCCTGCTACTAGCAGAGCTAGGTCTGGACGTCTGTTATGCTTTGTAATATCAGAATCGTATTGCTCGCTTGAATTGTAGTGGTTTCCCAGTGTTTTTTTCTCGATTTGTATTTGCCTATTCTTTAAATTACTCTTCTGGTGCGATCTTCGGGGATCTTTTCCGGTTGAACAGGCAAACGAGTTATACCATCTTGTATTGGTGACTCTTGTTTCAACCTTGACGTTTCTGGCTTACGTTAGCTGACGTAGTTATGCTCACACACATACCTCAGTAATATATAAAGTGTGTGCGAAGCTATAGTTGTGCATTTTCCTTACTGACCTGTAAACAGAACGCAAAGTGCGGGGAAGACTATTGCAGTTATCAAACATTTATACATGTCGACGGGTCAATATAAACGAATAAAATGGTTTCGTTATGGTCGTGGTCGCGTGCTGAGGTGCTAAACAACAACAGGCATGGAGGCAAAGTTTCTCAACATCAGATTCCAGGATTTTTCTTTTTTGTCCAGTTCAGCCTATGAGGGCACTACTATCCTACAGTTGAAAGAGAATCCAGTTTTCAGATACATTTTCCACGCGTGCTATGTGGTAGTTAGTTAATAATTGCGGTAGCGCAGTTACCGTAATAAACAGGCTCAATAACGAAGTACGTATTGGTGGTAGCTTGAGCTTGTGTATAGTCTACAGTGCTTTGCGGACCGTCTGGTTCTAAGTCTGAACTAAATAAGTTTGACTTATTCATTAATAAACACCTGCTAGGGCTGTGATTGCGGTCAAACGTGGCCAAATAATACAGCGAGTGGCGATAGCTAATTTCGGCCTAACTAACGAGTGGCCATTAATTTGCGCCTAATGAAGTAGTGCCACCGCTGGAATGTTAATGTAGGTTCCTCCTCTATCCGACTCCCGGGATATGAGCCCAGAGACATCGCTATCTCCGAGCTCACCATGGCCCAATAGAAGCACGGCACGCGAGATACGTTTTAGGTAGGCGAGACGCCAATAAGCTAGGATGGGTTTAAAGATAACGGAAAATTAGTGCGCTATTAGAGAGACGATATATGTTCCGACTCGATTCAGTAGCAGAGACAAAGAGGGAAGAAATAATCGATTTCTGTTGACTCTTTGTAAATATGGCATTACATCTATGATAATCGGTATTGCTTTTGTCTCTGGTCTGCGGCGGGACGTTTCCTTCGTATGGACACATCAGAAGGGATGGCCTTAAGTAAGAAAAAAAAACTCACGGCGTAAACTTACTTATCGCAATGATTATTCACTGCGTTTTCAGTGACCAGTAATGCTACTGCAAGCTAATTTCGAATTCTAATACTCGATCGGTATAAACTTTTCTCTCACATTTTCTGTCTTGCATTCTTTGTTCTCTTTGGCTCTTGAATTTCTCAGCGGGTTTAACTCGGTCTCTCGAATCTCTAAACGGGCCAGTGCCCCGGTTATTGTGGGCCCGTGATATAATTAGAGCAGACACTGTTTAGAGTATACGTTGTTTCTTCTTCGATTGCTGTTGTGGCCACCCGTGCTACGATGCCGCGCAGACACACCACGGTAGCATTTCATTGCTTCTACACCATCGACAGTACCTCACGGTTTGACAACAACAACACCACAAACAACAACAACAACAGCAAAACGGGTAACATTCAGATGTACAATCGCAGGAGCGCACCGACTTTCGGTCTCGAAGCTCGCCTCGCCAGAGTATAGGCTGAGCTGGACTAAATGTACAAGTCTATTCACTGCGCGCTCGGTAACACGCGGCCACAAACACGGCTTACTACTTGCGAAAGAGAAGAGGCCAGCTATCGAACTGGTTTTCCAAAAGGGAAAAGCTCGACCATGCAATCTCCGCGTGGACAACTTCGTCACGAGGCTGCAGGATCACCTCCTCATTTTCGCTCTCTTCTTCGCTGCGCTTTTCTGTGCGCTGGGGTTGTCGGCCGCTGAGGCGTTGGGGAAACAGAGCCGGCGCAGAAAGACGCAGGTTTGCTCTGCTTAGGTAGGGCAGCAGTATGTTAGAATTAAAAAAAAACATTTTAAGAAGGTTTTTTAATTTTAAATCATCCTCCGTCCTCTACGGGCTTGGGACTCAACCAGGGGCGTATCTTCAATGCACCGAGGGCCGGTCTAACAGTGCTTGTGGCAGCATGGCCGCTGACTCTTAGCGGAATGGTTTACCATCGTTTCTCAATGAGCATTGCTCAAAGAAAGTTCGATCAACAAAACAGAGATTGAACTGGCGGTTGTTGTTGTTACATATGATCGAATGGTTTAAGTTTCTCGTGATGACCCTCTATAGACAAATTGTCGGTGAGACACAGTTGCTAAATTGGCCCTACGGCTGTCACCCTGTTTTTCCGTTTCATTTGCAATCATGGCGCTTTCTATTCTATTTCACCCGCGTCTAGTGGTGATGGCAGCATAGTTCATTACATATAGTAGTGTTGTACCGTAGTTGTAGTAGAAGCCGTAGAAATTCGAGTAGCAAGGCACAGCTCAATAGATTGTTTAGAACCCAAGATGATCAACGAAGGAATTCGGAAAAATCGCATTTGAACAGGTGCAAGTTAGTTACTGTACTATTTCCACAAACAGCAGTATGACTATTAAATATAGAACACACTACAGTTACTAGTGAGCCTGTGGTAAACAGCCTATTTTGACAGAGATGTCTGCGAAAAACGGAAGCGGTTACGGTCTACATTTTGGCCGTAGACAGTTCTGAGAACTGAGCATTTAAGAGGAATCAAACGTCAAACGTACATTTATGCGCCTTTGGCGTCAATTATCTGTAAAATACTTATCTGAATGCGTCGACTGCTCAATGGTCTCCAAAAAACACCCGCATTGAAAAACGAATTGAATAGTTATGTTTTGTTCTAGTTTTTTCGATTGTTCTAATGTATATGCTTCTGCAAAATACAAATCTGTTGGGGTGAAAATGAAACAATTTAGTAGGGTTATTTCTTTATATTATACGCAGTACACTTGTATTACAAAATTAGATCAACCCCGGTAAACCACTGCCTGAGGGCAGCGAGCTTAGCACCGCGGCCGCATTTCCACGTTGCACTACAATGGATATTCTCTGCTGCAGAAATTCTCCCGCCTTTTTCTCATCTTTCTCACTTGCCGCTCTTTTCCCAATTTCTCTCAGAAAACATACTGTAGATTCGCCCATGGCCCCCATTGTTTCTATCGAAACTGGCTGTACTAGAAAAGTTGCCTCCAGCTTACGATACTTTAGACTGCTGCGGTGCTCCACTAAATTAGCAACAGCACCTGCTGATCTCGAAACTCGACTCCTGTAATACGGCGCCAGCGTGTCCCACACGGTTGCGTCCCGCAAAAGGGCCTGTCCGGAGGACCAGGCAACCAAGTTATCCCGTCTGGGCGTAGGGCTGAGTCTGTTGCCAGTGCGACTGGCTCTTTTCTGCAGGGCACGTTAGCAGAATGCAGCGTCTTTGAAATAACTTCGTTAAGCGCGGTGTAGCGTGAGTGTCTTCCGCAGCTCCTAGAACAGCTGAGACCATGCTCTCCCGTCGGCGACACCGGTGTGCGCAAAGGGAGCAAGTATGAGGTGCGCATACGGCCACCCCTTACAGCAGGCCAGCAACGATGCGGAGTGTTGTATTGTCCAGCATCGTCCCCAGCTGTGGCGAGGGAATGGCTTGAAGCCATTTGGCGCTTGCTTCATTGAGCGCTGCTAGAAGGCGTGCCTTTCCAAGTGCATCGGCTGCGTTGTCCAGGATTTTCTTCTGAGTGGCTTCGACTACGACGGCGTCCTGGCGTGTGTCACGCAGTCACCACGCGGTGGCGGGCGGCGAGTTCCTCCGTTTCAGGAATGGCTTGGCGTTCAGAGAATATATAGATAAAATCAGCTCGTGAAGAGTATTGATTGAACCCAAGAATGTAGTCTGGGCCAAATCCGTTGCACGTTGGACTCCCAGATCTCCGGCTGAGGTAGAAGGGGCAGCCTGGTAACATCCGTTTCAGGCATTATCGTAGCTTCTCGTCAAATTGTTGCAGAATGTCTCTGCTGGGCTGACGCGTCCGTGCAGCGGAGAATATAAATAAGTTTTGGCGTCGAAAGACTAGTGCGCGCTAAGTATAGTGCGGGATGCGCATTCAGGGATCCCAACCTAGAACCCCAGAGATCTAGAAGCTTGCAGTTCCTATTCGGGGCGAGTTTTGCCGAGGACATTGTGAGGGGAGCTCTAAGAAGCTCGATGTATTTATCGGTACATAGCTTTATGTCAGGAAGCAGGTCCTGCGCCCGGCACAAGCACCCGTTAGGAAAAGCGTTGTCGGATGACAGAATAAGCAGCCCACACTTTGACGCTTTAAGTTGCAGCCCAGAGGTGATACCAAAATCGATTACCTTTCTACATCACCAAGCGCGAAATCAAGAGTACAGCCAATTATTCCAAGTCTAAGAACCACGGCTTAAATGCCGATTCTAGAGCGGAAAGCAGTTGGCAAATTGTCAGACAAAAGAGGGCCGCGAGAGTCTCCTTGCTGTACCCCACATTTAGAAAGTATTGTCTCTTTCCCCCCAAAAGAGATTGAATGGACTTCTGTGCATCGGGTAGACTACCGGGTAGATTGCTGGAAAGTTTGATCTGACAGCGTCGAGAATCACATCTCTTTTCAGGGAATTAAAGGCATTTGTAAAATCGAGTTTTATCAACACCTCATTTGCAGCCGAGTTTTTAGTAGGATGTAGCACCAGTTCCACTTAGTTCAAACATAGTGGTAGCCTAAATCAGAGGTTTGTATGTGTTTGAAATTTGTTTTTTTGTTTTTGAACATTGGTGAGCATTTATTTTATCAAAAGTATAATCCGCCGTGATATAAGCTTACATTTGTAATGTACTGACTATGAGCCGATCGATAAATATTCAGTTACTTAACTTATCCAAATAAAAAGGATGCATCTTATAGCACCATTTATGATTTAGGTTCTATGCAAATATATACGTGTTTTGTATGCTTTAAGCCTTTTTATGTATATATATATACATATATATATATATATATATATATATATATATATATATATATATATATAACAAAGCTACGATCGTGCCAGAAACGTTAACGTATCTGTGTTGTCCTTGTGGCTACCTCTATATATATATATATATATATATATATATATATTATATATATAGTGTTTAAGCCCAGTTTGGCCAGACATTAAGATTTCTTAATGTAATGAGGGCAAGGGTGTCTCGTTTATGAGTGACAGTGGTAAAATTACAAATTACAAAAATGTTTGTTATATCGATGTGGCTGGTTGGACATATCTACACGAAACGTGCAAGAGAACGGATTCTGCGTTGTCTGGAAGACATTCAACGTGGCCGGGGAAAAAGAATAGTCGGATTTACAACTGTTTCCGAAAACCGAGATACTGTAATCCATCATATTTTTTATTTCGGATCCTCTTTAATCGTGTTTGATCCCTATAGGTGTCCATGTTACTGTCGGTATCTGATGGCCGCTACTGCATATATATATATATATATATATATATATATATATATATATATATATATATTATCATTATTCGATTTGATGCGGTTTGTTTATGTTTGCTTGTTCTTTCTATGGCTGGGGCCGCTCTGTTCTTTTCGACGAAACTCTTTTTAGCTGTTATTGCTGTCATTTCGGCCAATCATTTGTCTGGGTCGTTGAGACAGCTGATCGGTTACCATTGTATCCATTTCGCTGCGTTACATAACAGCATTTGTTTTGTTCGAGGAGCAAAGACACAGAATCATGTTGGCTATTTGGCTTGCTTTAACCAATTGTTCCACGCATTATATATATATATATATATATATATATATATATATATATATATATATATATATATATATATATATATATATATACCTAATATACAAAAGATTGCCATATATGCTGTACTGTGTACATAGGTATGTATACAGACATTTTGTTCTTGGGTTGGTTTTTAGTATCTAATCATATAGTTTTTTTGTTACAAGATATCAATCGAATTAAATAAGGGTCACAGAGAGAGAGTGCGAGAATAATAGTTGGTCTACTTACATTGCTTAGACATCCAGACTGTGGTGGGAACTATTAGATCGTTTTCTAGGAAGGTCGGTTTGCTCCCAAGGTTTGTGAAGTATGGTTCACGGCATGCCACGGTCTTGGGACTTTGACCGTCCTTGGGACGGCCACTATGCCGTCTGTCTTGTCTGACACTTGCACCCCTACAACTGGTGCGGCGGTCTATTGTCGAGTGTGGCGACTTCGATCTTCCCAGCCACAGAGCTTCGTTCGGTTCCCCGACCGCCTTATAATATATCTAAACACTTCCTAAACTTTTAAAGATTTACGAGCCCGTTGCCCCTCCCATTACCCCATATAGGCGTACGGCGATAACGGCGTACCCTTTCTTGCTGGTACTACTTTGTCAGTGTTATTCGTTGGCAGTTCGTTGCGCTCGGCAAAAATGTTTCTGTTCTATCGATACGAGTGCAACTTGACATCATTGTATTTCGACATTTTTAGAACGGCGGTTGATCTTCTCTACGAATGGACTACACCTGGGTGGCCCGATGTAGTTATTGGACTCGCGGAATGTTGTCCAGCGACAGCTTTCTAAAAATGCCCTTAGCTTTTTTTACACTTGAATTTATTGATGATTTTTGCGCAGCTCAGCACAGCGCTGCGTAACAGAAAAATAATCATGCTCTGTTAGACTTTCATTTTGAAGACTTTTGTTTGAGCGTCAATACATATCTGATCATATATAATTATTGTTGTGTGCCTTTTGTTAGAAAAATACAAATATTAAGATATCAGTTGAGAAAGAAGCCTTCTTCTTTTAATTTACTTTAAATAGAATACTATAATCAGTAATATCGTATAAGCGATCTATGCAGTTGACAAGTTGTGTTATTTATCATAAAGATGCACGCATATGGTGACAAAAAGCTACTAATAGTTTGTCGTTAATACTGTCGATTTTTAAAATAGCGGTATTGCGAAAATTGTGTGAAACTGAAATGACATAACTGAGACATATAGGCTCTATGCTTCGGAGTCTTTTGCAAATAAAGTCGAGCTTATTTCACATGATGGGTCTAGAAGAACTCGTTTATGGAACAGTTGTGCAAAAATCCTCTTGCATCTTGTTTTTGCTTTTAAGGATAGAATAGAAACGACGTTACCTTGAAAATAAGCAAACGTGTATGACATCACGTATCGCATATACTTCAGACACTTTTCCTAAATCGACAGTTTAATTTTAGCTAGACAAATTTATTATCAGCCTATTAACCCTAGATGTCGTACGTTAATGTCACACCTGTTTGATCTTCGACATCACAATTGTGTTGCTTGTGCAGCTCTTTAGCTAACTAGGAATGTCATCTGGTTTATCTGGGTTATTCGGCGTATTTTTATTTAGAGTTCTAAACTACGACATTTGCGTATGGTTTAGAAATATAGTCGAATTAGGGTGTTTGCGATGCTAAATATGTGCCTCGTTTTCGGACAGTCTTCAAATGGAGACGCGCTTCGGGTGTCGCAGCCCTGTTTTTTTTGGGACTCAGCTCACACAGTGCAAGTGCTCTGTGTGTACAATATCGTCTGGTCATACTGGACATCGTTTTTTAATTACTAAATAGCACGCACGTTCTCTGCATGTTGTCGACCACCTAAGCGCGGCAGAGTGCCTGAGGCAGAATGATGTCGCGCGATATGACGATATGGTGGTGCTACGCGCTCAGCGGCGCCCGCATTTGCCATCGAGCCGGCGTGCATCGTAATCAGTAACCTGTCCGCTGTCCTCCGTGATGCGCTGTTGGCGCTATTATAATAATTAATGAACTAATTAATAATGAACATCTTATGCTATACACTTTGCGTTGGTAGCGTTGAGCACGGTATGCATAGGCATATGTTTGACTCGCGCATTTGTGCGCTTACCTCACCGCTCCCGTGTCCGTTTATTATCCACGCTATCATCACTAGTCTACAGTGGCTACGCCGGCACTGTGGACTACTAGAACGGGTTCCTCGAGAACAACAACAACAGCAACAATAACATTAAGTACAGCAACAACAACAACAATGACATTAAATACAACAGAAACAACGTTAAACCCGAGAACGCTTCGAAGTCAGCGCCGGCGGGGCAAGAGAAGCTTGTGCTACAGAGCAGGGCGCCTTGTCCATTGGAGCATTGTGTCAGCCGTGTTATCATGGCGGCCAACTACGACATCACTTGTATGCTATCTCGGTTGGGTGTAGAAGAGATTCGGTGCCGGCCGGCGCTACACCGCCGGCTTCATAGCAACAGCAAAGCAGCCATATCAGTCAGCGCTGCTTTTCAGCAGGCGATAGCTGACGACGTTTGAGGGGCAGATGAGCCCAGGATTTCACCCCGTATAAGTGTGTGCACGTATGTTCACGTGTGTAAACATGTATATATATACATATTTACACACGTATATATATATATATATATATATATATATATATATATATATATATATATATAAATATATATATGTATACATATATATATATATATATACATATTTACACACGTATATATATATATATATATATGTAATTCGAGAATACTGTGGTAAGGCATAGTGGTAAAACTGCGTGTTAAACAGAAACTGCGGAGGTGTTCTTCGGTGACATCCAGTGTTTCTGGAGGGGGGGGGGAGGCTTCTGTTGCGGTACTCAAGTCCTATTTATCTTCGTCAACCTGACTGGCCTTTTGTGCAGGCTCAATTCCAAAATTTCTGCTCGACTCTGATAGAGCTACATTGGGCAAGGCTGTACATACTTTGCGGTTTGCGCGTTATCAGGCATTCTACAGCTTAAGCGAGCAAGATTTTTTCCGAAATGGACCACCTTAGTGGCAATGCCTTGTCGAACTTTCTGGATCTTTTTTTGGTTCTGAAAGATTTCGAAATGCATTCTGCGTGACTAGTGTGAGACTCACAATCCCACTAAACACGGATTTCTTCCCACCTTTGCAGGCTCAGCAATACTTGGTATTTCTTCGATGCGGTGAGAGAGGCGTTTCTGCCATTTTGTCGATTCAGCCTTGTCTCCGTCAACCTTTCTGCATATTTACATGCCGTCAGGTGGGGAGCTTATGCAAAGGTATGCCCCTGTCCTGTGGGGCTGCGTCAAGTCCTGTAAAGACGGGCTGTTTCTCTCTTCTCACTTCCACCTGCATCGGCTTCTTGACTCGATGACTCTCCTGAGGGTGTCCGGGGAGCCGGAAAGCTCCTTGTCTTCTTGTGTTTAGATTACTGCTACTGTTTCAGTGTCCCAGAGAGTAGACTCCGCTCTCTTAGCTCTTTGTATTTATTCCCTCTATTATACATAACACAGGGAATAGTCATTCACCATCAATTGTATTCGTGTTCCCCGTGAATTCACTGCGGCACTTACCTTACGAAAGTTACAAGCCACGATAACCTTTGTCACTAATCGTCGGTCTTGGGACCCACAACGTTCCCAGTGCAAGGCAATGAATGGCTTTGCCGTTAAGTCGTCATGACCGGCAAACTGAATTACCTCATTTTTCCATATCCAGGCTGGATCGCGTCTGTCGTTGGCACCCAGCTGCACAGAGTTTATGACTCTGCTTACTGAATTATGCCGAGCTGCTGACAGAACCATCCGGGACTCTCCCAGTGGCGCCCCTAGAAGCATAGTCTGTGTGGCTCAATCTGGAATATGTTCCGATAAATTTCGACTTACCATACGTAGTTGTTTAAACTTGCCTCTCCCTCGATTTAAAGCGGGAACATTTTAAAAATACATTTATATGCTGACC
The DNA here is from genome assembly GCA_003439945.1 of Dermanyssus gallinae. Taxonomy (NCBI): domain Eukaryota; kingdom Metazoa; phylum Arthropoda; class Arachnida; order Mesostigmata; family Dermanyssidae; genus Dermanyssus; species Dermanyssus gallinae. Next base: position 22,818 of record QVRM01001461.1, read on the forward strand.
CTCTCATAGCGGAATAGGATGCTACCCGGTATGAACATTAACTACCCGATAGCGGTACCCAAACGAAATTATTTAACTTTTTTTATACTAAAATTTAAATACAATTAACATTTAAATACTTTTAAAATTTTAATAAGAATAAATACACTTGTTGTTGAGAAGAGTTTTGGTTTGTTGAGAAGAGATTCGGTTCTACAAAACCAAATGATTCAAATTAGAAACGGGGCGACGAAACGGCGGTGAACTTCTTCATGTCTGCAAGCGGTCCAGGTTGCTCACACGATTTAAGGACGTTACTTTGTATCTTATTATTATTATTATTATTACACCTGGGAGAAGTAATCCCAAGCTTGCTTAAAGCGCTGAAAATTGTTGTGTGATAAACTTGGAGCTCTTACGAGAGTTCTGGCATGGAAACCCTTGGGTTTGGCTACACTTGCAGGCGTTCAGCTCGATAAGATAGGGTAAGCGGGGCACGTTTTTTAACCACCTGGAACACACGGTTTCTTCGGCAGCGAATCGTTTCTGTGAGGTGGTAGCGTTGTATCGATGAGATTAAGCGGCTTCGAGTAGTTACCGCATTGCAGAATAAAACGCTACGATCCGCCCATAGTAGAATGAACCCAGATCCCGAATCTGGAATGAATATATATATATATATATATATATATATATACTTTTTATTGTATCTTTGTCATGTATCCTTACTTTATTTGTGTTCATTTGTAACTGCTGACGATTTTGTTATTTGAGACTCAACATCTCTTCTATCATCTTTTGTAGCGTGAACATGCTTACGAAATATGGCCAAAGACAGTATTTCTTCGCCAACTGTTGGTAGCATGCATCGTCGTCGCCTCGTGTTGCTGCTACTGTTGTTGTTGTTGCGATAGTTGTTGTTGCTGTTGTTGTTGCTGCTGCTGCTGCTGCTGTTGTTGTTGTTGTTGTTGTTGTTGTTGTTGTTGTTGTTGGTGCTGCTGTTGTTGTTGTTGTTGTTGTTGTTGCTGCTGTCGCCATAGTCGTTGTTGTTTTCATCTAAGTAATCGTTGGTGGTGCTTCGCGACGCTACTAATATTGCCGGTTTTATTTCTCCTCCATCTTTCTGCCACCGAGCCACCGCACACGCGAGTAGTCGCCTGAGCTGCATAATGGCGGCAGCATCTGAGCGACCGTGCTCATCTTGCTCGTTTTGTTCTACGCATTCCTTTGATTGAAAGGCGGTGACATGATTGTTGTGTTCGAGTTATACCAGCCGTCGCGGGCGATTTCAGCCAGCGACGATAACGATGACGCGGACAACATCGCAGCATGAATGAATGAATGAACAAATGAACGAACGAGCGAACGGACGCCTAACTCGAGATGATGACCAACAGATGATGAAGCTCTAGGGCGGCCCCTGGTACGTGGAAACTGTCAACGACACATCTTAACATCTGTTGAGCTGAACTGTCCTCGCCACTGTGTGCGCCACAACAGAAACAGCGACCCCCTGCTGTCTGGCTAAAGCAGCCTTCGGCAGCATAGAGCTCTTGTACAGTTGGTGCCACCAAGGGCCCTACAAAATGGCCTTAGCCATCCATTTACAGCTACACAAAACACGACGATGGCTGGCGGGCCATAGACATGAAACATGCGGCCATGTGGTCGCGTTCGACAAAGTGATGCGAATGAGTGAGTGAAGTGCTCTACCTGGTATTCGAGACCCGCTGAAGCCGGTGGTGATGATGTCGTTTGAGTTTTTTTTTTGGGGGGGAGGGGGAGGGGAGTCCAGGATGGTGTAGAAATCTTGCTGCTAATTCTCTGTCTTTTCTTATTCGCTTATTTGATCTATCTATCTCTTTCCTTTCGTTTTTTCTCTCTTTTTGCTTCTCTGGACCCCTCTTTCCTGTTTTCCTTTTCGTGTCGCTCTCTCTTGCTTTTTCTGGTGAACTTTTTCTGTTCTCTCCTGCTACTGACCCTCTACTGTCGGACCTCTTGTCGTGTGTAACTGCCTGCCCGCGCTTACCTCATCGGTGTACGGGTGACTCACTGACTAACCATCGATGTTGGTGTCTGTCCATGTGAAGTAAGCGATGAAGTCTTCCCGCCGTTGCAGTGGCAGCGCCACCGATGACGAGGACGACGCATACATGCAGCCGCGAGGAACTCGACCTCGACGTGTCATTCGATGTCGTCTCCTTGCACCTACTTGTTTTCTGGTGCTGCTCGCGATCTTAGCATTCTTGCTTGTCAGACAGACAGACGGACAGATAAACAGACAGACTCAAGATAAACTGGCAGTCAACCATATAAGTACTCTCTTCTAAGCCGAAAATTTCCACCATCTTGGCCTGTAACGGCCTGTCGGACATGGATACGCGCCGCGGTGGGCATAACAGCAACAACAGCCAAAAAAAATTGTGATGGATTATATTGCCCGAGCCTGGAACACACGAGCTGACGTTATATTGGCTCTGTTTGCCAATGTTAGTGAGCCTGTCTCGAAGCCTTAGGTGCAGCGTCTTCGAGTTAGTGCGATAACTTAATTTGCGAAGGATATATGTATATATATATATATATATATATATGAATTGCCAAATGGAAACGAGGTAATGGACATCGATATATGTCTAGACGTATGTCGGAAGTTCGACGCGCTAGTAGCAGCCACCCTCTCGGAGCAAATTTGAAGTCAAATCGTTTTCTGTGTGTTTTCTGCCATTTTGCCGGTCGATTTGGTGCACGAATCAACGTATGGGCGTGGTCGACCAATTGATGTTACTTTTTCTTTTGGTGAAAACACCGCGTCGCGGTTCTAGCGGTCACGTCCTTCATACACTATTAGTTACATCAACTGTATGTATACCAGTTACATGAACCGTTTCCGTTTTAGAAGGGTGCGGTGAAGAATGAAACAAACTGCCACATTACACGATGAATGTCCGCCTAACTATTTTACTACGACCACCCCTGGTTGGTGTCGGTGATGATGAGCTACTCTTTGTGGCCTGGTGACGCTCAAACAAAGCAGACTTTCTGTTTGACCTTCTGATACTTTCAGGATCACGGCTGGCAGAGCAACTTTAAGCGCCGGCGTGAGCGCCGTCCACGCACATGTGCGGCATCAACTTCGATGCGTGCCTCTAGGGACTCAAAGCGTCGAGCCTTCGAAGCTCGAGGTGGCGGCCTCGATTGCTACTGGCCATAGATTGCTGACGAAGCGAGAGGTCGTGTCTTTTCAGGCATCTCTACCGGCGGCCGTGATGTCTCGTCCGCTGTACTCGGGCGTCCGAGGCCGAACAGAGGGAGAGAGAGAGAGTGTGTGTCTGGCCTCGAAAATTGGTCTTTTTCTTTTGACGTCTTCTACCCCTCTACCCTGCATCGTGATCGCGGTTGCGCCAGCATCTGTTACTAGTCTGACATCGCCAAAGCGGAAAAGTCCAGTACGCTTACGGTTGTGCCCCTTGTCAGATTTGACCAAAACGAGATTGGTATTGACTTGATAAACTAGACGAGATTCAATTTGCTCTGACACAGTTATGTGCAAGGTGCTTAGTCGTTGCGGTGTTGTTGTTGTTGTTGTTGTTGCGGCTGCTGCTGCTGCTTCTGTTGTTGTTGTAGTTGCCGCAACTGCTGTCATTGTTGTAGCTGATTGTCGTTTTTTTATTGCGTTACTTTATTACGTAGGTATCCTACGTCGGAGAAGTGCCACAAAAGTATCCCCCTCATCGAGTCTGGGTGGGTGAGGAAGTATCGGGGTTTAGTGGGTTTGGGAGGCTCACACTGGTTGTCGCTAGCTGCCAGCAACGCATGTGCACCATTCCCGCATTCCCGAAAACTCACATGTAAAAGAAATTATATTTCTATTTCAATTTCTATTTCCATTTGATTATGTTTTTTTGGGCTCGTTTATTTTTCTTCTTCTACAGCCGGCTGTGGTTCAAAGTGGCCAAAGTACTCCGAGCCAAGACAATGCTGTTAAATAGTTAGAATAGAAGTGTTTTGTTTTTATGTAGTAGCATCGTACCTTAAAACATACCTAGAGTAAACGGGCCTTCTGATTACTAGAAGTGACGAATGCCGATTAACAAATAGAAAGACTGTGCTTTGTGACAGCCTAGACATGTATACCAGTCTGTTTTATAAAAATGGAGTCACTGCAAGCGTCAAACTGAAAGGTTATTTCGTGCATAGAGTGATTTGTGTCAATTCCGTAAGAGTTGATTTGAAATGATGATGAAACATGGCCACTGTTTTATGCGTAATACGACACTATCATACAGTAAACCTTTTAGTACATGATTTGCGTCCTTAGCACTGCCAGGCTTGGTGAATATGGTTGTTCTTTTAACCATGGTACTACTGCCTCTTTGACGCACTGCGGAGGCAATTGCTGTTTGCTGGCAGATTAAAGATGTTACAGCGGTCATATAGTATGCTGCGAAGAAGGCCAGAAGGCCCAGGTAGAAGAACATTACAAGTCTGAGGTTGGGGCACTACAGCGCTTATATCGACTATAGCGCAAACATGTTTTATTCAAGCCTGGTCTATTCCAGTACCCTGTGGGAGAACGAACTCAAGGAACAGGGCAGACAAACTGTTCTGGTGGTGGAGGGCTAACTAAGTTATGCTTTTTAAACCTCGTAACTTGTTCTAACTTGATTCTTCCAGACAGAGTTGTTAGTTCCGCAGCGAACTTGCATATGCAGACGACAGTTACGACAGATCGCTCAATTCACCGTCTAAACTTTTCGAGGCTGGTATTCTCAGGAGACTCTGTTCCTGCCCGTTGTATGCCCATACTTCTTCAAGCTGTTCCCTGCAACCGTTCTGGGCGGCCAACCGTCCAACAGTAAATTTTCAGTGATTTATCATCGTTTTTATTTTTACGTCACCAAGCGGGGTGTCTGCCGCGTGATCTGATATACAGCAGATATAGCAACGCGCAGCTGCGTTAGCTTCGTACATATGCGTAGCTACGTCCTAGACAAGTTGCACAATTGGAAATTATATCGCTTGAATCCCATGTTAAAAGCTATTTTTTGTCTTCTCTCTCTCTCTTTCATATATATATATATATATATATATATATATATATATATATATATGGCACTGTGCCTTCTGCGTCTAGAATAAGTGGCTATAGCATCGCAGTAGGGTAGCCTTGCAGGCCAACGTCATGACAGACCCAAATCTTCCTGTTAATCCAATAAAGCTATAGTGTGGTAGGTCTTGCGTGTGTGTGCAACCGGCAGCGAGGCATGGTCGACTGACTCATGACCCTATAAGGCATAATAGGCAAGATCAATGGAGCTGCCGCCATTTGCCGAGCAGCTGCAACAATAAAACAACATTTTACCCACGCAATGAGGCCTCGTGCCGATCATTATGCATTCTCTGCTAGGAGCAAAGCCCAGTTCTAAGGCAGGACTATTAGGTGGTACTCCATGTTGTCTCATTTAGCCGTCGTTAATGGAACCAACTGCGGCTAATGTTATTCCACACAGGCAAACAAAAAATCTATATTGGCTAAGAACGCGAAACCGTCTTGATCGTTGAGGACTGGCACTTGTGTGACACAAGTGTTTTGTGTTGTATCGATCACATTATGCTGCTAATAAGGATATTCATGATGATGATAATATTAATTACTTGATTTCGCTTCTCTAGCGAGATGATTCGGACATAGGGCAAAGCCCATGTTCATAGCGGTAACGAAGCTGTTGTTATTGTCGTCATTTGCGAGCAATTATGCAGATGAATTAAGGGCGGTATTTGTTGATGTTACAGGTAATAGTTGAGGTTGCTTTTCTAGGATGGAGCTACTTCGACAGATAGACGCTCACCCCGACATGTTCCACATCTGCTGTATGGGACTCTTAAAGTTTAGGGAGCTGAATTAGATGAAGCAGTTCGCACGTATTTACCTGCTTTGGTGCCGGACAAGCCGTTCGATATACAACAGCAGCACTCTTGACACCGCGGCATGGAAACTCTCTGTAAGCGCGGGCCGGTAGTGTGGGACTCCAACTCACTAAAAACCAGTCATGTACCTCGGTCTGACTGGGTGCGAGTCTACTACTTTTGGCGGGTATGTTCCTCGGTAGCCGAGGGGAAAAACAACAGTACCTGTCACTGATTCTGTGACCACTATTAATACTACTATTACAACTTGGCGTTTAGCAAATGCCATTATCTCATTCTGCTGAGAGCTCTGGTTAGCTTAGCTTTCTAATCTACTCTTGCTGCTGTTGACGAACACAAGACCGTGCGCGATGGATTGCCGAATGGAGTTTCGTATGACCGACGCGAGGACGCCACTTCTACCCTCGAATAGCAAATAAAATTAGGGGTCTGCTTCGTCATCACTCGCAAGGAGGCGGATGTACGGAGGGTTTTCTTCGCTGGCTACTGCCTGCTAGGAAGACGACAAGAACTTATCCTTATATTACTACAACGACTCGCATGTTCTGAGTGCCGACCGTTTTATAACTCCTCTAAGCATGTAGATGCACAACAACGACGGCAACAACAGCAACAACAAAAACAACAATAACAATAACAACAACAACCACAAAAACAACAATAACAATAACAACCACAACCACAAAAAACATCAATTAGTTAATTAGCTGCGTTGTTGTTATTGTTGCTTTGTTGTTGGGGCCGCCTTCGTTGTATGTACCACTAATAAAAGTCACGCAAGGGGAAGGCGCCCGCCTGTTATTCCCTGCTAACAACCCTCCTCGCTGCGCATGATAATCGATCTCATGCTATGGCACTCATGCGATTCATAATTAGTAGATAGAGATATCGGTTTCGGGATTTTGTTCTAATAATAACGGAAGCATTAGCAGATGAAGGCTTGTCGTAAGGTGACACGGCTGTGTTCGCAAACCCGGCGATACCGAACCCTTGTCGATGAAGTATCAACAAGTTTTGGCCATCGCCTGTCTGTCGAATATAGCCCGGAGGAGCGGCAGACAGAGAGAGATCAGACCGTCCAGCAGGATCGAGAAAATGTGTCCTCTGGGACCACTAAGCGTTGTCTCGTGTTAGCAAGAACAATAGTTGCCAACTGCTATGGCGTGGTGTAGCGTTCATACGGTGTCACAACAACCAGGGTGCAACCCGATGAGCTAAATAAGTGGGCGCTGCAAGAGAGTGTCCTGCAGAACAGGAAAACGCGGAGATCGATCGGTAAAGGAAATGCAACTTCTACGCACTAGCCAATAACCAAGGATTATTTGCGAAGTGTACTGCAATCACTGTACGGCATGGGCATCCCTGCTCGGACATGCTTGTCAGGACAATTGACGGGAAAAGGCGATCGTATCATAAACGACGCGACGACAAAAATGTGATCGACAATTGATGATATGAACATTTGCAGGCAAGTTTGAATTGGAAAGTGGACTCGGGCACCTGGGAGTTGAACTATTTGTGAAAATGATTGCCAGCACCGTTGAGTTGCGACAAGCAAATCCAAGGAGTTTGCTTTCCTTCATATGTACGTCGGGACCCTGACGAAGTTGTTGCAGTGTCTATGATAGAGTACAGCATTTTCCAGCTCTACATCGACGATCGTTTCAACTACCGACTCGTGGGAATCGAATCGTGTTTCTATTAAGTACATTTTTTTTTCATTCTAGGACAGAATTAGAAACCGCACTGTGAGTAAGCCGCGTGCTTCACCAGCTTGACTCCACATGCGGCGATAAAAGCCTCTGTGGTGTTCTGCGTTGTCGTTTGCTTGAGGAATGATTTTCTAGGAGACGCTTTGGAGCTCTTCTTGGTGGGCGCATCAAAACTTTAGGTAGGCATTCCGTAGGAAACCAATCACTGCAAGTCACTGTAAGTTACCTTCGTCCAGTCTGAATCGCAGCCCTCACACGGGTCACATTGTACTCATTGCTATTTTGGGCGTACTTTATTGGATATGCCATATAGATTGAAAATCCAGTCCGAACTGTTGATACCGCTTTGTCCCCAATGGTCGAGCGAAGCTGTGTGAAACAATTTAATGCACTTCATCTTTGCTGGGAGTTAAACAAAATAAATAAAACTATACGCAGCCTTTTTGCGTATGGCTCTTGTGGCACTAACATGCTTGTGCTCGCCATTTTCTCGCACCATTATTTGTTGGTAAATCGGCTTGACTGTGAAGTTGAAAAATCGGCTACAGTGTTCAAGTATAGAGGCTGCGTGTATGCATTCTAGAATGTTTGAGAGCAGTATATGACGAGAAAAAACGACCGAAATCTAACCACAGGGAAACAGAGTACTTTGAGCCATAACTTTGATAACGCGATTACATTTGCTGAAAGCGGCTTAACGCTGGTTAAACAGGTGTCCTAGATTAGGGCTTGCCTCTGATTATGCTTATTTTACTGCCCGTCGCGTAAGATCAAAGATTTGAGATTGTTGTCATTAGAAATTAGCAGGACATTGCCGTCTGGGCGAGGAAATACTCGGTGGCGTTCGCAGAATAAAATCCGCTTTGCAACTTGCTCGAGACTCGATCAGCGAGCCGAGATTGCGGCTCAAACGGTGCACAGATATATTAGCACGACGTAACGCTCGAGAACCGGCCGCTGCCTGTCGTCGGGGTTTTAGCATACAGACGACTACGAAGAGCGAGGGTAGTGTGTAAGCATCAGGTAGGAACGATCTCTGTGGCGTTAAGCCGGAAAGGAAACCTCCACGCGTTAAGGGTGCCACGATGCGTCCGGCGAGTGTCGCTCTAGAAGCCACTAAAGCCAATATACTTCCAAGTCTTCCGTATCGGCCCAGCGGCCGGTCGGAGTTCGATTTCACGTTCTCCTACCAATCGGCAGCCATTATACACACAACAAATGAGTATGTATATATATATATATATATATATATATATATATATTTATATATTTATATATATATATTATATGTTTTAATTTAACGTCCGGCTGGGTAATTGTGCCAAATAAGGCTATGTTTTCATGAGAAGTTCTTTCGTTATGAGAAGAAGGGTGGTGAATCACCGAGTTTTTCTAAGCACTATTCAAAGTCTATAGAAACTTGTCTGTCTTGAGTTACCGAACGAGCATTTACGTAATAACAGCGGCGAAGCGACCCAGATCTGGGCACACTCACTGTTTATGTGTGTGTGTGTGGGTTGCACCAAAGTAGTTGAAACAACATATGCAAAACAGCACTCACTACACAGCAATTGTCAGGCCAAGCGGTAACTCCCAGATACGAATGTTCAGTTGCGTTTCATATAATGCGGATGTTCTCTGCCAGAAGGTAGAGCAGGCAGCTGGTAACCGACGTAAGCGCTCTGTGAGACCGATGGAAAGAACTTACGAAGTGAATACATTGCGTTATTGAGTATGGGACTGCATGGGTCTGCCCGTAGCGCTGCAAATAGCAAGTTCCATAGCGCTGAAAGCTGAGAGCTAGCGACTTATTCCGCAGCTAGGGTATTCGTCATGGCAAAGCCCGTTAGGACGTGAAATTGATCGAGCTTGACCTATTTTAAACGACGTTGAAACTAGGATAACGCGCTATCCTGAACCCCAGCCATGCCTTATACATAGCCGGTGTAGCTGAGTGCATATGACGAAATATGGCAGAAAGACTTGCGAAGGCCCGCAGCTTTTGCACGCGGCATATCTGTCTCGCACTGCACAAAGCAAACCTTGCTTATGCAGTGCGAGAGAGGCAGTTTTTCAGCAAAAAACAACTTGATTTGCGCCCCACGTTATCGTTTTTACTCATGCCGGATTTTCGCCTAGCATTGCAGCTAGTTGAGAATAGCGACACAAGCTTTATTTACGCGGGCGGATTGCCTTTACAAAAGGCCGTTCAGAGCATGCGATCGCCAGAGCGCGTTACAGGGGTTACTTCAGGCTATACGTTAAGGAGCGTGCACTAGCGAGTTGCTAGCCTCGGTCAATGAAGTGTGAGGCGGCTCTAGACACAAAGGGAAAAGATCGCAAATCCTAGCGCAGTTGTTTCCCCCTACTTACGCAGGACCGTGGGTCTGGGAACGCATGCTAAGTCATAGGAGGATCTAGGATCCAACCCCACGTCTGTAGATACAAAAGCGTACGCAAGTGTACACCAGTGAGGTAGGCCAGGCCATGGTCGGCCATATGGGTGACGGCCAAACGAAAGCATTAGTTGACTTACGAGCGACTGGAGAAACAACGCGCATTGGTTGACTTAGCGTAAAAGGTATTACAAGAACGCATACATTAGAAAAGCGCTTCGCTCTTGGCCATTCCGGCGTAGTGTGTGCTATACGCCGCCGTTGTTAACCACTCTCGTATGTACCACATGCACACGAAATATGATTAACCATCAGTTAATAATTCATGTATTAATTACTTTAACTATAGCTTAGTCGTCGTTATTACAATCGTCGCCGCTGCTGCTTCTTTCACCCCATTCGGAATCAATGTCATCAACGCTACTCACCATGAATGAACGGATGTTTTCTTGTTTTCGCTGCATATTGTTGTCGTATTTAATATTAATATCATTATTTTTTGTGCACAAGGGTTTATTATTATTAACGTGTACATGTATCACAATTACTATTTTCATTTATTACAATTGATTTGCCCATCGTACCTGGGTGGTTGTCGTACACAACGCAACTAGAATTTGAGAAAGCAAAGATATTGTGTGTATTATAATGTTATAAAATAAGGGCCGCGTATACCGAACTAAGTGCCTTCTGTCTGCATTAGCCTTACACCTATGCAAAGAGAGGTCATTTATTGCAGATCTGAGAATACATAACTATATCTTCCATAGCGATGCAATTAACTCATATGGCGCCTTCGGGGAAGGCAGGAAAGGTGTGGCATAATTTTACAATTTACCGTACAAATTATATTAGGAAATCACACCGACACAGGCTCGCTTTAAAAATTTAGTGTTGAATTGGCGAAAGCTGTGCACGAAAACAGGTCTATACTCTGTCTCATGACAGAAAACGGCCACCACTAATAGATACAATTTCGACAAAGCGAATGAAATACTATGAAATAAAGGCATGCTTTTATAAGTATGTGTAAAATGTGACAGAAAACGCTACCACATACTCGAGTGTTCCGAACTGAACCAATCTCTATTACTGCGTGTGTGGTAAGCGACGAATTTTAGAACGATTTATTTGTAGCATTATATTATTTACCAATCATCTGGTGAACAAAACTGCTGTGTTGTTGTTCTCGTATTGCATTGCTGCAGCGACTCAAGTGACTCGTGTTTGAGTTGTTCAGTTAGGTTGCTGTAAGGCCTATGCGACTGTCGCATTTGCACTTAATAATAGGGTCAGGGCAGAGCAACGCAGTCTGATTAACTTAACCCAATTGACTGTGTTGTCATTCTCTTCCGATCTCTCTCATATCTCTCTCTCACCTTCTAACCTCTGTTTCTCTCTCTCGTTCTAACCTCTCTCTCTTCTCTCTCTCTGTTTCGATCTCTTTATATATGGGCGGTGGCGGAAACAGGTCAATTTGTGAATTTATTCGTCCGCCGACCACC
>QVRM01001462.1:0-237500 GCA_003439945.1 Dermanyssus gallinae
TCTTAGAACCAGCTTGTTCTAAGAACCGGCTTGTTCTTAAAACCGGCTTGATCTTAGAGCCGGCTCGTTTTTAAAACCGGCTCGCTCTTAGAACCGGCTCGCTCTTAGAACAAGTTCGTTCTTCAAACCGGCTCGTTCTTGGAACCAGCTCGTTCTTAAAACCGGCTCGTTCTTAGAACCGGCTTGTTCTTAGAACCAGCTTGTTCAAAGAACCAGCCTGTTCTAAATACTAGCTCGTTCTTAGAACCGACTCGTTCCTTAACCCAGCTCGTTCTTAAAACCGGCTTGTTCTTAGAACCAGCTTGTTCAAAGAACCAGCCTGTTCTAAATACTAGCTCGTTCTTATAACCGACTCGTTCTTAGAACCGGCTCGTTCTCACAACCGTCTTGTCCTTAAAACCGACTTGTTCGCACAACCTTCTTGTCCTTTGAACCAGCTCGTTCTTAAAACCAGCTTATCCTTAGAACCAGCACGTTTTTAGAACCGGCTCGTTTCTAACCCCGGTTGTTCTTAGAATCGTCTTACCCTTAGAACCGGCTCGCTCTTACAATCAGCTTGTCCTTAGAATCGTCTTGTCCTTATAGCCGGCTCATTCAGAACCGGCTCGTTCTTAAGACCAGATTGTTCTAAGAACCGGCTTGTTTTTAGAACCGGCGCGTTCTTACAACTGGCGCGTTCTTAAAACCGGCTCATTCTTAGAACCGGCTCGTTCTTAGAACCAGCTTGTTCTAAGAACCGACTTGTTCTTAAAACCAACTTGATCTTAGAGCCGGCTCGATTTTAAAACCGGCTCGCTCTTAGAACAAGTTCGTTCTTGACACCGGCTCGTTCTTGGAACCGGCTCGTTTTTAGAACCAGCTCGTTCTTAAAACCGGCTCGTTCTTAGAACCGGCTTGTTCTTAGAACCAGCTTGTTCAAAGAACCAGTCTGTTCTAAATACTAGCTCGTTCTTAGAACCGACCCGTTCCTTATACCAGCTCGTTCTTAAAACCGGCTTGTCCTTAGAACCAGCTTGTTCAAAGAACCAGCCTGTTCTAAATACTAGCTCGTTCTTATAACCAACTCGTTCTTAGAACCGACTCGTTCTTAAAGCCAGCTCGTTCTTAAAACCGGCTAGTTCTTAGAACCAGCTCGTTCTTAGAACCGGCTCGTTCTTACAACCAGCTTGTTCTTACAACCAGCTTGTTCTTACAACCAGCTTGTTCTAAAAACCAGCTTGTTCTAAATACCAGCTTGTGCTAAGAACCAGCTTGTTCTAAGAACCAGCTTGTTCTAAATACCAGCTTGTGCTAAGAACCAGCTTGTGCTAAGAACCAGCTTGTTCTAAGAACCGGCTCGTTCGAAGCCGGCTCGTTCTTAGAACCAGATTGTTCTAAGAACCGGTTCGTCCTTAGAACCGGCTCGTTTTTAAAACCGGCTTGTTCTTAGAACTGGCTCGTTCTTAAAACCGGTTCGTTCTTAGAACAACTTCGTTTTTAAAACCGGCTCGTTCTTAGAACAACTTCATTTTTAAAACCGGTTTGCTGTTAGAACGAACTCGTTCTTAGAACCGGCTCGTTTTTACACTGACTGGTTCTTAGAACAAGCTCCTTCTTAGAACCAGATTGTTCTTAGAACCGGCTCGTTCTTAGAACCGGCTTGTTCTTAGAACCGGCTCCTTCTTAAAACCAGCTCGTTCTTAGAACCGGCTCGTTGTTAGAACTGGTTCGCTCTTACAACCGTCTTGTCCTTAGAACCGGTTTGTCCCCACAACCGTCTTGTCCTTAGAACCGGCTTGTTCTTACAATCAGCTTGTCATTAGAATCGTCTTGTCCTTATTACCGGCTCATTCTTAGAAGCGGCTCGTTATTAGAACAGACTCATTCATAGAACCAGCTCGTCCTTAGAACCGGCTCGTTCTTACAACCGTCTCGTTCTTAGAACCGGCTCGTTCTTAAAACCAACTCGTTCTTAGAACCGGCTTGTGTTAAGAACCGGCTTGTCTTATAAACCGGCTCGTTCTTAGAATCGGCTTGTCCGTACAACCAACTCGTTCTCACAACCGTCTTGTCCTTAGAACCGGCTCGTTCTTAGAACCAGCTTGTTCTAAGAACCGGCTTGTTCTTAAAACCGGCTTGATCTTAGAGCCGGCTCGTTTTTAAAACCGGCTCGCTCTTAGAACCGGCTCGCTCTTAGAACAAGTTCGTTCTTCAAACCGGCTCGTTCTTGGAACCAGCTCGTTCTTAAAACCGGCTCGTTCTTAGAACCGGCTTGTTCTTAGAACCAGCTTGTTCAAAGAACCAGCCTGTTCTAAATACTAGCTCGTTCTTAGAACCGACTCGTTCCTTAACCCAGCTCGTTCTTAAAACCGGCTTGTTCTTAGAACCAGCTTGTTCAAAGAACCAGCCTGTTCTAAATACTAGCTCGTTCTTATAACCGACTCGTTCTTAGAACCGGCTCGTTCTCACAACCGTCTTGTCCTTAAAACCGACTTGTTCGCACAACCTTCTTGTCCTTTGAACCAGGCTCGTTCTTAAAACCAGCTTATCCTTAGAACCAGCACGTTTTTAGAACCGGCTCGTTTCTAACCCCCGGTTGTTCTTAGAATCGTCTTACCCTTAGAACCGGCTCGCTCTTACAATCAGCTTGTCCTTAGAATCGTCTTGTCCTTATAGCCGGCTCATTCAGAACCGGCTCGTTCTTAAGACCAGATTGTTCTAAGAACCGGCTTGTTTTTAGAACCGGCGCGTTCTTACAACTGGCGCGTTCTTAAAACCGGCTCATTCTTAGAACCGGCTCGTTCTTAGAACCAGCTTGTTCTAAGAACCGACTTGTTCTTAAAACCAACTTGATCTTAGAGCCGGCTCGATTTTAAAACCGGCTCGCTCTTAGAACAAGTTCGTTCTTGACACCGGCTCGTTCTTGGAACCGGCTCGTTTTTAGAACCAGCTCGTTCTTAAAACCGGCTCGTTCTTAGAACCGGCTTGTTCTTAGAACCAGCTTGTTCAAAGAACCAGTCTGTTCTAAATACTAGCTCGTTCTTAGAACCGACTCGTTCCTTATACCAGCTCGTTCTTAAAACCGGCTTGTCCTTAGAACCAGCTTGTTCAAAGAACCAGCCTGTTCTAAATACTAGCTCGTTCTTATAACCAACTCGTTCTTAGAACCGACTCGTTCTTAAAGCCAGCTCGTTCTTAAAACCGGCTAGTTCTTAGAACCAGCTCGTTCTTAGAACCGGCTCGTTCTTACAACCAGCTTGTTCTTACAACCAGCTTGTTCTTACAACCAGCTTGTTCTAAAAACCAGCTTGTTCTAAATACCAGCTTGTGCTAAGAACCAGCTTGTTCTAAGAACCAGCTTGTTCTAAATACCAGCTTGTGCTAAGAACCAGCTTGTGCTAAGAACCAGCTTGTTCTAAGAACCGGCTCGTTCGAAGCCGGCTCGTTCTTAGAACCAGATTGTTCTAAGAACCGGTTCGTCCTTAGAACCGGCTCGTTTTTAAAACCGGCTTGTTCTTAGAACTGGCTCGTTCTTAAAACCGGTTCGTTCTTAGAACAACTTCGTTTTTAAAACCGGCTCGTTCTTAGAACAACTTCATTTTTAAAACCGGTTTGCTGTTAGAACGAACTCGTTCTTAGAACCGGCTCGTTTTTACACTGACTGGTTCTTAGAACAAGCTCCTTCTTAGAACCAGATTGTTCTTAGAACCGGCTCGTTCTTAGAACCGGCTTGTTCTTAGAACCGGCTCCTTCTTAAAACCAGCTCGTTCTTAGAACCGGCTCGTTGTTAGAACTGGTTCGCTCTCACAACCGTCTTGTCCTTAGAACCGGTTTGTCCCCACAACCGTCTTGTCCTTAGAACCGGCTTGTTCTTACAATCAGCTTGTCATTAGAATCGTCTTGTCCTTATTACCGGCTCATTCTTAGAAGCGGCTCGTTATTAGAACAGACTCATTCATAAAACCAGCTCGTCCTTAGAACCGGCTCGTTCTTACAACCGTCTCGTTCTTAGAACCGGCTCGTTCTTAAAACCAACTCGTTCTTAGAACCGGCTTGTGTTAAGAACCGGCTTGTCTTATAAACCGGCTCGTTCTTAGAATCGGCTTGTCCGTACAACCAACTCGTTCTCACAACCGTCTTGTCCTTAGAACCGGCTCGTTCTTAGAACCAGCTTGTTCTAAGAACCGGCTTGTTCTTAAAACCGGCTTGATCTTAGAGCCGGCTCGTTTTTAAAACCGGCTCGCTCTTAGAACCGGCTCGCTCTTAGAACAAGTTCGTTCTTCAAACCGGCTCGTTCTTAGAACCAGCTTGTTCTAAGAACCGACTTGTTCTTAAAACCAACTTGATCTTAGAGCCGGCTCGATTTTAAAACCGGCTCGCTCTTAGAACAAGTTCGTTCTTGACACCGGCTCGTTCTTGGAACCGGCTCGTTTTTAGAACCAGCTCGTTCTTAAAACCGGCTCGTTCTTAGAACCGGCTTGTTCTTAGAACCAGCTTGTTCAAAGAACCAGTCTGTTCTAAATACTAGCTCGTTCTTAGAACCGACTCGTTCCTTATACCAGCTCGTTCTTAAAACCGGCTTGTCCTTAGAACCAGCTTGTTCAAAGAACCAGCCTGTTCTAAATACTAGCTCGTTCTTATAACCAACTCGTTCTTAGAACCGACTCGTTCTTAAAGCCAGCTCGTTCTTAAAACCGGCTAGTTCTTAGAACCAGCTCGTTCTTAGAACCGGCTCGTTCTTACAACCAGCTTGTTCTTACAACCAGCTTGTTCTTACAACCAGCTTGTTCTAAAAACCAGCTTGTTCTAAATACCAGCTTGTGCTAAGAACCAGCTTGTTCTAAGAACCAGCTTGTTCTAAATACCAGCTTGTGCTAAGAACCAGCTTGTGCTAAGAACCAGCTTGTTCTAAGAACCGGCTCGTTCGAAGCCGGCTCGTTCTTAGAACCAGATTGTTCTAAGAACCGGTTCGTCCTTAGAACCGGCTCGTTTTTAAAACCGGCTTGTTCTTAGAACTGGCTCGTTCTTAAAACCGGTTCGTTCTTAGAACAACTTCGTTTTTAAAACCGGCTCGTTCTTAGAACAACTTCATTTTTAAAACCGGTTTGCTGTTAGAACGAACTCGTTCTTAGAACCGGCTCGTTTTTACACTGACTGGTTCTTAGAACAAGCTCCTTCTTAGAACCAGATTGTTCTTAGAACCGGCTCGTTCTTAGAACCGGCTTGTTCTTAGAACCGGCTCCTTCTTAAAACCAGCTCGTTCTTAGAACCGGCTCGTTGTTAGAACTGGTTCGCTCTCACAACCGTCTTGTCCTTAGAACCGGTTTGTCCCCACAACCGTCTTGTCCTTAGAACCGGCTTGTTCTTACAATCAGCTTGTCATTAGAATCGTCTTGTCCTTATTACCGGCTCATTCTTAGAAGCGGCTCGTTATTAGAACAGACTCATTCATAGAACCAGCTCGTCCTTAGAACCGGCTCGTTCTTACAACCGTCTCGTTCTTAGAACCGGCTCGTTCTTAAAACCAACTCGTTCTTAGAACCGGCTTGTGTTAAGAACCGGCTTGTCTTATAAACCGGCTCGTTCTTAGAATCGGCTTGTCCGTACAACCAACTCGTTCTCACAACCGTCTTGTCCTTAGAACCGGCTCGTTCTTAGAACCAGCTTGTTCTAAGAACCGGCTTGTTCTTAAAACCGGCTTGATCTTAGAGCCGGCTCGTTTTTAAAACCGGCTCGCTCTTAGAACCGGCTCGCTCTTAGAACAAGTTCGTTCTTCAAACCGGCTCGTTCTTGGAACCAGCTCGTTCTTAAAACCGGCTCGTTCTTAGAACCGGCTTGTTCTTAGAACCAGCTTGTTCAAAGAACCAGCCTGTTCTAAATACTAGCTCGTTCTTAGAACCGACTCGTTCCTTAACCCAGCTCGTTCTTAAAACCGGCTTGTTCTTAGAACCAGCTTGTTCAAAGAACCAGCCTGTTCTAAATACTAGCTCGTTCTTATAACCGACTCGTTCTTAGAACCGGCTCGTTCTCACAACCGTCTTGTCCTTAAAACCGACTTGTTCGCACAACCTTCTTGTCCTTTGAACCAGCTCGTTCTTAAAACCAGCTTATCCTTAGAACCAGCACGTTTTTAGAACCGGCTCGTTTCTAACCCCGGTTGTTCTTAGAATCGTCTTACCCTTAGAACCGGCTCGCTCTTACAATCAGCTTGTCCTTAGAATCGTCTTGTCCTTATAGCCGGCTCATTCAGAACCGGCTCGTTCTTAAGACCAGATTGTTCTAAGAACCGGCTTGTTTTTAGAACCGGCGCGTTCTTACAACTGGCGCGTTCTTAAAACCGGCTCATTCTTAGAACCGGCTCGTTCTTAGAACCAGCTTGTTCTAAGAACCGACTTGTTCTTAAAACCAACTTGATCTTAGAGCCGGCTCGATTTTAAAACCGGCTCGCTCTTAGAACAAGTTCGTTCTTGACACCGGCTCGTTCTTGGAACCGGCTCGTTTTTAGAACCAGCTCGTTCTTAAAACCGGCTCGTTCTTAGAACCGGCTTGTTCTTAGAACCAGCTTGTTCAAAGAACCAGTCTGTTCTAAATACTAGCTCGTTCTTAGAACCGACTCGTTCCTTATACCAGCTCGTTCTTAAAACCGGCTTGTCCTTAGAACCAGCTTGTTCAAAGAACCAGCCTGTTCTAAATACTAGCTCGTTCTTATAACCAACTCGTTCTTAGAACCGACTCGTTCTTAAAGCCAGCTCGTTCTTAAAACCGGCTAGTTCTTAGAACCAGCTCGTTCTTAGAACCGGCTCGTTCTTACAACCAGCTTGTTCTTACAACCAGCTTGTTCTTACAACCAGCTTGTTCTAAAAACCAGCTTGTTCTAAATACCAGCTTGTGCTAAGAACCAGCTTGTTCTAAGAACCAGCTTGTTCTAAATACCAGCTTGTGCTAAGAACCAGCTTGTGCTAAGAACCAGCTTGTTCTAAGAACCGGCTCGTTCGAAGCCGGCTCGTTCTTAGAACCAGATTGTTCTAAGAACCGGTTCGTCCTTAGAACCGGCTCGTTTTTAAAACCGGCTTGTTCTTAGAACTGGCTCGTTCTTAAAACCGGTTCGTTCTTAGAACAACTTCGTTTTTAAAACCGGCTCGTTCTTAGAACAACTTCATTTTTAAAACCGGTTTGCTGTTAGAACGAACTCGTTCTTAGAACCGGCTCGTTTTTACACTGACTGGTTCTTAGAACAAGCTCCTTCTTAGAACCAGATTGTTCTTAGAACCGGCTCGTTCTTAGAACCGGCTTGTTCTTAGAACCGGCTCCTTCTTAAAACCAGCTCGTTCTTAGAACCGGCTCGTTGTTAGAACTGGTTCGCTCTTACAACCGTCTTGTCCTTAGAACCGGTTTGTCCCCACAACCGTCTTGTCCTTAGAACCGGCTTGTTCTTACAATCAGCTTGTCATTAGAATCGTCTTGTCCTTATTACCGGCTCATTCTTAGAAGCGGCTCGTTATTAGAACAGACTCATTCATAGAACCAGCTCGTCCTTAGAACCGGCTCGTTCTTACAACCGTCTCGTTCTTAGAACCGGCTCGTTCTTAAAACCAACTCGTTCTTAGAACCGGCTTGTGTTAAGAACCGGCTTGTCTTATAAACCGGCTCGTTCTTAGAATCGGCTTGTCCGTACAACCAACTCGTTCTCACAACCGTCTTGTCCTTAGAACCGGCTCGTTCTTAGAACCAGCTTGTTCTAAGAACCGGCTTGTTCTTAAAACCGGCTTGATCTTAGAGCCGGCTCGTTTTTAAAACCGGCTCGCTCTTAGAACCGGCTCGCTCTTAGAACAAGTTCGTTCTTCAAACCGGCTCGTTCTTGGAACCAGCTCGTTCTTAAAACCGGCTCGTTCTTAGAACCGGCTTGTTCTTAGAACCAGCTTGTTCAAAGAACCAGCCTGTTCTAAATACTAGCTCGTTCTTAGAACCGACTCGTTCCTTAACCCAGCTCGTTCTTAAAACCGGCTTGTTCTTAGAACCAGCTTGTTCAAAGAACCAGCCTGTTCTAAATACTAGCTCGTTCTTATAACCGACTCGTTCTTAGAACCGGCTCGTTCTCACAACCGTCTTGTCCTTAAAACCGACTTGTTCGCACAACCTTCTTGTCCTTTGAACCAGCTCGTTCTTAAAACCAGCTTATCCTTAGAACCAGCACGTTTTTAGAACCGGCTCGTTTCTAACCCCGGTTGTTCTTAGAATCGTCTTACCCTTAGAACCGGCTCGCTCTTACAATCAGCTTGTCCTTAGAATCGTCTTGTCCTTATAGCCGGCTCATTCAGAACCGGCTCGTTCTTAAGACCAGATTGTTCTAAGAACCGGCTTGTTTTTAGAACCGGCGCGTTCTTACAACTGGCGCGTTCTTAAAACCGGCTCATTCTTAGAACCGGCTCGTTCTTAGAACCAGCTTGTTCTAAGAACCGACTTGTTCTTAAAACCAACTTGATCTTAGAGCCGGCTCGATTTTAAAACCGGCTCGCTCTTAGAACAAGTTCGTTCTTGACACCGGCTCGTTCTTGGAACCGGCTCGTTTTTAGAACCAGCTCGTTCTTAAAACCGGCTCGTTCTTAGAACCGGCTTGTTCTTAGAACCAGCTTGTTCAAAGAACCAGTCTGTTCTAAATACTAGCTCGTTCTTAGAACCGACTCGTTCCTTATACCAGCTCGTTCTTAAAACCGGCTTGTCCTTAGAACCAGCTTGTTCAAAGAACCAGCCTGTTCTAAATACTAGCTCGTTCTTATAACCAACTCGTTCTTAGAACCGACTCGTTCTTAAAGCCAGCTCGTTCTTAAAACCGGCTAGTTCTTAGAACCAGCTCGTTCTTAGAACCGGCTCGTTCTTACAACCAGCTTGTTCTTACAACCAGCTTGTTCTTACAACCAGCTTGTTCTAAAAACCAGCTTGTTCTAAATACCAGCTTGTGCTAAGAACCAGCTTGTTCTAAGAACCAGCTTGTTCTAAATACCAGCTTGTGCTAAGAACCAGCTTGTGCTAAGAACCAGCTTGTTTTAAGAACCGGCTCGTTCGAAGCCGGCTCGTTCTTAGAACCAGATTGTTCTAAGAACCGGTTCGTCCTTAGAACCGGCTCGTTTTTAAAACCGGCTTGTTCTTAGAACTGGCTCGTTCTTAAAACCGGTTCGTTCTTAGAACAACTTCGTTTTTAAAACCGGCTCGTTCTTAGAACAACTTCATTTTTAAAACCGGTTTGCTGTTAGAACGAACTCGTTCTTAGAACCGGCTCGTTTTTACACTGACTGGCTCTTAGAACAAGCTCCTTCTTAGAACCAGATTGTTCTTAGAACCGGCTCGTTCTTAGAACCGGCTTGTTCTTAGAACCGGCTCCTTCTTAAAACCAGCTCGTTCTTAGAACCGGCTCGTTGTTAGAACTGGTTCGCTCTCACAACCGTCTTGTCCTTAGAACCGGTTTGTCCCCACAACCGTCTTGTCCTTAGAACCGGCTTGTTCTTACAATCAGCTTGTCATTAGAATCGTCTTGTCCTTATTACCGGCTCATTCTTAGAAGCGGCTCGTTATTAGAACAGACTCATTCATAGAACCAGCTCGTCCTTAGAACCGGCTCGTTCTTACAACCGTCTCGTTCTTAGAACCGGCTCGTTCTTAAAACCAACTCGTTCTTAGAACCGGCTTGTGTTAAGAACCGGCTTGTCTTATAAACCGGCTCGTTCTTAGAATCGGCTTGTCCGTACAACCAACTCGTTCTCACAACCGTCTTGTCCTTAGAACCGGCTCGTTCTTAGAACTAGCTTATTCCTAAAACCAGAACGTTCTTAAATCCAGCTTGTTCTAAAAACCGTCTCGTTCTTAGAACCGGCTCGTTCTTAGAGCCGATTCATTCGTAAAACCAGCTCGTTCTTAAAATAGGCTCGTTCTTAGAACCGGCTCGTTCTTAGAAGTGGCTCGTTCTTAAAACTAGCTCGTTCTTAGAACTGGCTCGATCTACGAACCAGCTCGTTTTTAGAACCAGTTTGTTCTTAGAACCAACTTGTTCCTAGAACCGGCTCGTTCTTAGAACCAGCTCGTCCTTTGAGCCGGCTCGTTTTTAGAACCAGCTTGTTCTTAAAACCAGGTTGTTCTTAGAACCGGCTCGTTCTCAGAACCAGCCCGTTCTTACAACCGGCTTATCTTAAGAACCGGCTTGTCCTAAAAACTGGCTCGTTTTTGGAAACGGCTTGTCCTAAAAACTGGCTCGTTTTTGGAAACGGCTTGTCCGTACAGATGGCTCGTTCTCAGAACCGTCTTGTCCTTAGAACCGGCTCGTTCTTAGAGCCAGTTTGTTCTAAGAACCAGCTTGTTTTTAGAACCGGCTCGTTCTTAATTTACCTTAATTTGGCTTTAACTCTGAGGCTTGACGGAAGTGTCTGTGAAACTCGTGCCGAAGTTGCCAAACTAGCAATAACGATGTTTGCCAACCGCACCGAAAACGCTAGACAAAAGGGCGCTGGCCGTATCGCATTAAAGCCGGCAGCCCCGTCACAACAGCAAAGACATATCGGCAAAACCATTAACGGACAGTATTGTAGAAGAAGTGCTCCGCAGACTATTTCCAATCATACATGAAACTATAACGAACGTTGTCTCTAAAGTTTTGGAATCCGTACTGCCAGTTGTCATACGCGGAGTAAGTAAATAAATATGACTGCGATGACAACAGCAGTACGGCCTGTGGATCGAAAACCCATTGACGCTCGGGAAAGACTAAACCAAAGCGTTTCCATGCGTGCGCCGAATAAAAACATTTGGACTTCGCAAGAAAACGTACGAAAATTGAGAAATCGCATTCAAGAAAAGCTTACGCAGGTTTTCAAGGTAGTGCTCTGAAACTGCGAAGGGCATGGCCTATTAGGACTGTTAGGCGCGGAAGCACTCCGAGGAATGGATATTCTAATTTTGACGGACATTTGGGCTGTAAAACCTTTCACTTTGGGGGGCTTCTACGGATATCACGCACTTTCACATAAAAGCGAGGGACGTGGTAGGCCAAGTGGGGGAGGGGGGGGGGGTTCTGTATTTACGAGAGCAGAAATTAGAGAAATTAAAATAGGAATAATAGCGACACATTTTGTAGCATTAGCGTGAAGAGGGTTGCGATTTTAGCAGCTTATGTAAAACCGGCAGGTGTGGAGTCCACGGAGACTATGACAGAACGTATTACAGAACGTGCTGAAAAAATCACCTATGTTTCTAGCGGGGGATTTCAATTCCAGGTTGGACAGGGGAAGCATTTTTAGAGATTAAAACGGAGATAGAATGTTGGCTAGTCAGCGAGCCAGGCCTAAACACATTTGAATGTAGCACTGGAGCGTCAGTCATCAATGTTTTTGCCACAGACGGAAAAGTGAATGATACAACATTTTTATGAGAAAATTCATTATGTCGGGAAGAAGCGGGACTTAGAAGGCACATACCCATGGGAATAGCGTTCAGGTTAGCAACAGTGGGGAGGAGTGTAGCCGTAGGCTGGGGACGGAAACAAAACTGGATAGTGGGACTCTCTTAAAAGGAGTTGGGGAAGTGTGTCCACCGGGGGAAATTCACATAGAGTCCTAAGAACGTAAACTGGTAAATCTAATAAAAAGTGCGATAGTTCCGCGCAAGAACGAAAATAATGGCATTGATTCAACAAGCGGTGTAGAGCAGCAAAGAAAGTCAACAGGCTAACTAGGGACTACGTAAAGATTTTTCCGGTAATGAGGCCGTTTGCTATAATGGTGAAGAAAATGACGCAAAAGACATACAGGGAAGAACAACAGAAGCACTGGGAAAGCCGGGAGTGGAAGTTGTTACAAGAGGCAGAGGAACATCCGCACAAGTGGCTATAACATAAAAGAAAACTGCAGTGCGCAGTGAAGACTGAGAGACTGATTAGGCACTTTGCTAGTATGCTACAAGGACACAGAGTTTGCGCGGAAATGGGTAGTTCGTGAGGTCACAATCGAAAACGTTGTCAGGGCAATCGAAAGGGCGTCTAGAGGCATAGCGGCCGGGAACGATATAGGAAATGAACACTCAAAACAAACGTTGGCATTGGCACCATGCTGGAAAGCTGTATTCGATGAATGCCTAAAGTCCGAAAAAATACCTAAAGCGTAGAAGGAGGATACCCTTATCGTTATACCTAATATAGATATATACATAGAATATATATATATATATATATATATATATATTAAGTGTAACTCTTAAGTGTTATTCCCCTCCAAGCTTCCGGCTCTGTTTCTATGTATATATATATATATATATATATATATATACATAGAAACAGAGCCGGAAGCTTGGAGGGGAATAACACTTAAAAGTTGCCCCTATAAGATATTTTCGGGTATAATATCAGATAGACTTGAGTACTTCCTAGAAACCAGAAACGCAGTACCAGAAGAACAACATGGGTTTAAAGGATCAAAGTCAGCCCATACGGTCCTGCGCCAATTTCTAGCAGAGATTTGTGAAAATTTAGCCGAGCCAAGAATATTGTTATATGCAATATTTATAGATCTTAAGGCTGCCTTTGACCTAGCGCCGAGAAGCATAATTATGGAGAAGTTAGCCTTGGAAAAAAATCCGCATCAGCTGTTAAAAATTTTGGGGCCCATCCTTAGGGAGAGCATGTTATGTATTGACAACGACCTAACCGGGTGAGGCAGGGGTGGACTAGAAAGTGGGCAAGTACGCTAATGTATGCAGATGACATTTCAATCTATGGTAGGAGTCAATTTTAGGTTAAGAAGGGCCTGGAAAGAATAATTGATTATATTGACGAGATGGGGCATAGCATAAACTGGCAAAAGACAGTAGCAGTTAAGTTTCGACGTGGGGGTCGATTAGCAAATGACGACTTTCTTCGAGCCAGGGGCAATGTAGTACATTTTGTAAATAAATTCACTTA
Organism: Dermanyssus gallinae; assembly: GCA_003439945.1. NCBI lineage: Eukaryota > Metazoa > Arthropoda > Arachnida > Mesostigmata > Dermanyssidae > Dermanyssus > Dermanyssus gallinae. Next base: position 12,920 of record QVRM01001462.1, read on the forward strand.
TCTGGGAGTTACTATAACGTCGAATAGTAGCAGTTTCCGAAGGCATATAGATGGCAGAGTGGGACAAGCAGTTCGAGCGGCAGCAGCAATTAGGAACCGCAAATGTTGTCAATACATGCCGCGTCCGCCCTTTTCATTAAAATAGAACCAATAGCAACATTCGGTATATCACTTATATGGGAAAAATTGGGAGAAGCAGATCTACACTTTCTAAAGGAGCTACAATCACGATGGGGTTTACCTAGGACGAGGGCGTTTGAGAACTGCACTATGAAGCAGCCTTTTAGTTGCCCCGACTCCTGTGTACTGTTTTCTGATTTAAATTAAGGTTTAAACTGAAAGAGTTTCTGGACTAATTAATCGTATTTACTCTTTTTTAATGTAGGTGTTTTGTATCATGCCAGTCTTACAACTAAATATATATAGTCTACCCAACCAGGGCGTTAATAAACCATGATAATATTATATATATATATATATATATATATATATATATATACATATATATATATATATAAAAGCGGCATTTTAGTCGCCCGACTACTGTATACCGTTTTCGGATTTAAAAATTAAGGTTTAAACTGAAACTGTTTCTGGACTAATCAACCGTATTTACTCTTTTTTTAATGTAGGTGTTTTGTATCATGCTAGTCTTACAACTTAATAAATAAACACTTGGAAAATGGAACGTTACTCAACGGAAGAACACGTACAGACTGTAGAAAGTAAGCTCTGCACTGTAATGCTGAAGAGGTTTTCGTGCTATCTGAAGTTAAGAGACGTGTCCGACAGACGGGTCTTTAATGCACCTCCATTTGGCGTATTTTAAGGCAAAATTTAGTCGTGTTTCCACATTTAGCTTTAAGAAATCAAGCCTAAAGATCAAATGGAGCAGCTTCGTGAATTGGTCTCTAAGCAACGTAATGTCGGTTTTGTGAAGAGCATGAACTATTTTGTGAAGAGCATGAACTACCATAACGTATCCGAACAACCGAAGATTCTCATGTAATTTACAAAAAGACGCTGCAAGTGTCATATATGCCATTTTAGTGCGGACTCTGGTCCAAAGTGCTAAAAAATTGAATCTCCTTGTAAGAACAAAATTTCACTACATCACCGATATCGTATTAATTTTATAAATGACCTGTCTGTATTAAAATATATGAAATATCTTAAACACTTATGTTTCATGTTACCTTACAGATTTAGCGTACAATTTGAAAGGCCTGTTCATTTTCCAGCTCTGGAACATCGGAAGCAATATCAAAGTTAGGAAAACGTGACAGTCAGAAACGCGTAATGTATCTCTTATTTAGATTTTTATGCTTCTAGTCGTTTTTTTTTGTCATGGTCGATTATAGTCCATTCCAGCACCTATAAATTAAAAAAATATGTATAAATTTATATGAATTCGAAGCTATGCTTAGCGTAGAATTATACCTAATAACGGTACGCTTACATCCACAACACAATTACTTTCGAGGAGTTTGTAACCACTTCCTGGTCAGGTACTCTAAAATATATCTAAGGACATGACACAGCAAGCTGCTGCCAGACAGCATCCCTTATCAATAAGCGGAAACACACAAATTTACATAAATTTGTGTAACTTGGGCCTCCCTTCTTTCCTATCAAACAATAACTGATAATAAAAAAAAAAGATAAACTATGAAACCTTACCACATCAACGATATTGGAAAAAATTTCACCTGTCTATAAAATATTGATTGCTTTAGCGATCAGACGGAAAGAATAATGCACATTTTAGTTACGATACGTATGCACAACAATATAGAAAGCAACGCTAAACGTTCTGCGATCCTCGCGTGCTTCTTAAAACGTTTATATTCTGCGCTACGTTTTTATAAACTGTAAAGCGGAAGCAACTTCCGCTGATATTTAATGCATTAACTGTTGGCTTTTCCTATACCGTCAATCGCAAAGCGTTTTTCTTCAACACATAACGACCTCTGTTAGTTCTGTCGTCTGTGATATAGTCGGACAGAGCGAGAGATAGAGAGAGAGAGAGTAGTTTTCTCACGACGTCATCTCTGGAGACTGCGCCATCCCAACAAGCAGTGAAGAAACCTCCAGAAGATTTGGAGTGTTCCTATAAGTCGTACAACCCGCGCAACAATCCGCGCGTTTGATACCTTACCACTAATAATTTATCTTGTCCACGGAACAGTATACCTTTGTGTGTCAACATTGCGTCTACTGTTGGATTCATCGACGTCAAATATACAAGCATCCGGTCTACAAGCCAAGCATACGAAGAATAGTGCAGGAACAGCTAAGCTAACTTGCTTTACATACCCTAGCGATCGGCATACAGCAAACGATGAAATGAGAACACGTTTATACTGGCATGACTGATGTCATTGCGTCTGCCTGTGTATTTATATTAGGTATAATGTAGTGACTATATCGCATCAGTATTTATTAAACAATATGTACATGACCCTAATAAATAACCATTTAAAAAATGTACACATACACACTCAGCGCCGCACATCTCCAAGTTAGCTCAACGACAGAGATGAGATGCTTTTAGTCAGGTGTATGTTCTAAATTGGATCTATTTACACTACACACCCTTTTGCATGACATATTACGTACTGTTAATTAAGTAGAATATATGCTTGGCGTCACGAAGACCTTAAAACCCAATAGTCAGTGTTCAGAAACCTGCATCTAATCATGCATTTATCTCCACAATATTTGTATGTGGTAATTGTGATTCGTAGTATTGAGTGTCAACGATAATGGACCAGATGGCAACCCACAGTAATGTAGTACTCTGCTATACAGAGAACCCTTCCAACCAGCAACCAGTATTAATTTGCGGCACGTACTAACCACACTGTGTAAATTCAGTATCAATATTGATCTCATAACCAATACTACCAATATTTATTTTGTTAAATAATTATACTCAGACTCACTGCAACCAATCTAAACGGAGTCATTTTATATCATCTGGTTTCGCTGGTATTTATATCCTATCAACATGGTCATTATATACATATTATATAATTTTAAGAAAATTGTGTATATATATATATATATATATATATATACATATATATATATATATATATATATATATATATATATACCTGATAGTACCTCATTTGGTTTCCTCGTCATGCGTCCTATGTGTACATGTTACGTTTGCGTTGCTCTTCCTCACGATAGGCCTCTTCACTTTGGTATCTACCCCATTATTATTATTCTTATTATCTTCACAATAGGCTTTTTCACATAGGTATCTACCCCAATAATACTCTTACTATCTTCATAATTAATACTTTGTATCTGCTGAAAATAAGCAGCAAGTCGACAGTAGGTATTTCAAGACGAGTTCAAACTAGGTCTTGGCCCGTTTTCCCCCAAGTTAGTGACTATGTCAAGTTTATGGAATGTTCCAAAATGTTCTAGGTACACCCCGATGTAAGCTGCAGGCAACTGTTTCCATTTTTACAGATAAATTATTGAAACAATCCATCACCTTCAAGTTTCTGTAATCCCAATCACTGAAGAAGAGAGAACTTCAAACAAAAGCTCTTGTGCTTGCCGGCTAACCTTTGGCTATATCTTTCGTTCCTATGTTCGACATGATGTATATATATATATATATATATACTCGTACGAGATTAACTCGGTCGGACCATCCTACGTAATGCCATCTTACAAATGTATTCGTCTAAAACGCACGATTCTACACTACTGTCGGGAGTACCTCCTTGTCGCAACGTAGCCCGACGAAGGAGCTTTCTAGGTGCGTCGTAGTACCAGCAGCCAAAGAAGAAGAAGAAGGCATCGCCGTTATGACCCAGGTTTCGCGCAATCCCATCCCGTGATCCAGGTCCGTCTCCGGCGGAAGCCGAATTCCCGAGCCGCAATAGTGGCCTCGAGAAATGCGGTGACGGCAATCGGCGAGCGGCGATTCCCAATACCATATGCCTGCACAAAGACCAGACTCCGGAGATGTCGCTTCGCCGGATTCTGCCACTCGTACAGTGCTATCTTCGGCGGGGGGAGGATGTCCCAACGTTCGCCCTAAAACCTGCTGGCTGGACGAACGGACGCCGCATCGCCGGCCGGCGTCCACAACCGTCGGCCGCGAACGACGACCAGCTGCCGCCGCCGCCGCTGCTGTACAAGAAGCACCACCACTGGAGTCGGACCTGTGCACCACTCACACTTCCTCGTGTACCAATAGTGGATGCTCGGCCTCGTCGAGGTTGTACACCTTGGTCCAGTCCGTCCGGCGACGGCTGAGCTCGAAAAAGTCTACAAAGTTATCCCAGACGCCTTTCTTGTCGAACGGCGACACGACGTTCCCTCGAGGGTCTCGGCTGAAGTGTCGGTATCGGCTGCAGTTTATCCGCTCATTCGTAGTCATGCCCAGCATGACGATCTGGTACATCTGACACCAGAACAGGCACACCACCCAGATGGTGTGCAGCAGCGTGTTGGCCATCACCCACGAAACCCAGCCGTTTTCGACGATGACCGTCATCGCGCTTGCCTTGCCGTTGTGCAGCTCGGCGTTCTTGCTCGCAAAGTACTCGTACAGGCCGTACCACACGAAGAAGAGCATGACGCAGAGAAAGAACAGGTAGAGCATAAAGTTTTTGTGATTCTTCGCTCCGATGCAGTTGGCCACCCACGGACAGTGGTGGTCGAACCGCGCCACGCAGCAGTCGCAGATCGAGCAGTGCTTCGAGCGTAGAGGCTTGCGCACCAGACACGAGCTGCAGAAGACGCTCGTGTTGAAGCCCTCGCGTTCGGCCAGCTCGATGATCGTCTGGTACTGGCGGTCGCGGTCCTTCGGTATGATGCCCGGATCGGCGCGCCACGATCGCCAAAAGTTGTAGAACAGGCCGGCCGAGCAGAACACGAACAGCATGTTGACCTCGAGCCGGACAAACCTGGCCAGCTCGACGAACCACGTCACGTACATCCAGAACTTGGTCGCCAGATACGTGCACACGGGCAGGTAGTCGAGGCAGAGGCACTTGGTGAGCGTGCCCGCCGCAATCACGGTCAGCATCAGCGCCAGCACCTTGAGTATTGCGGCCAGCTCGCTCTGCAGGATGCTCCCGGTGATGGCGAAGCCGAACAGCGGCACACACATGACCAGCCACTGGTTCAGCAGGCGGTCGCGTGGGATCTTGCAGATCGTTCGCGGCCGTTCGGCCTGCGCGAGCTTGTTGAGCAGAAACGGCTGATTGCTTTTAGCCGCCATCTGTTTCGGCGTCATGCCCAGCGAGTTCTCGGCGTGCACGTCCGCGCCGGCCTTCAGCAGCAGCGAGAGCGCGTTAGAGTTTTTCGCGTACACGGCCCAGTGGAGCGGTGTGTTCTGGTGGACGCGGTCGGTCATCGAGTGGCTCGCGCCGAGCGTCAACAGCAGCCGCGTCGGGTCGGACGACGTCTGCACCCGGTACACCGACCACATGAGCGCCGTCATGCCGTTCGCGTCCTCGAGGTTGATGTTCTGCCCTTTCGCTACGAGGTAGGCGACGAGCGACGTGTGGCCGAACTGGGCCGCCAGATGGATACACGAGCAACCTTCACCGTCTCTCAGAGACGGGTCCGCGCCATACTTTAGCAGTAGGACCACCTGCAAAGCCACCGTTCATTTGCAGAGACGCGACCGTTAGTAGTTACCGACTCGTGGCCATTCATGTAGAAATTTATCGACGTGACGTCGATCCAGCGTTGGACTTACGGGATAAATCAAAATTAATGAAGGCGTACGCTTGTCTAATTTATGCGTCTTCACCTGCGTACGTTGCCTGGCAAGGCCCTCGACTCTCGTAACCTTCAAAACCTTCAACCTGCTACTAGTTCTCCCTGATCGGTCAAACAGTTTATAAGGGCTCAGGAATGAACCACAAAGCTATCTTGCGGGAACATGAACAGAAACATATGTACTGCTAAGGCATTATGGGATGGGCTTATTAAATCGCAGCAGCAGAACCGACGCGCAGAGAGCAACACCGTGCCTTCACTCTGTCGATTGATACGGTATCTTATGCCGGACCTTTTCATAGCATGTACTAATAGTCTTTATGTAAATCCCCGGTCATTACATATATAGCTTGCATGAAAAGGATATGTACTCATGTGTTGCTCGTAGATTACTCATAGCCACTACTTACATGCAAACTTGTAAGTCGTTATATGTACCCGAACAACATATCTAGATCAGCAAGCTAGAAAAAAGGGAAAAGATACAAAGGTTCCCCTAATGATAATAAGGCAAGTAACTCCTAGATTGGGTTGAAAATACTAATTAAATGTTCCTCGTGCAACTCTGTGTGATCGATATTCATGAAGAAGTATGGTTTCAAGACAAGAGGAAATATGCAATCATTCCTACCATGGAAAGATGACCGTATCGGGTCGCCCAGTGAAGTGGCGTCGATTCGAGCTCGCCACCGATCGCGTCCACAATTGCTCCTCGGTCAACGAGGTATTTGCTGATTTCCAATCGGTTGTTAATAGCGGCCCAGTGTAGAAGGGTAACATTTTCCTGGCAAACAAATGAATAATATATGTATGCATATGTATGATCATTATCCACCAACGTGAATAAACATATCGATTATATATATATATATATATATATATATATAAATATATATATATATATATATATATATATACAGATGTACACATAACATTATATGGCATACATACCCTATCTCGTTCGTTGACGCCATAGCCTCCCTTTTCGACCAGTTCCTTGACCTTCGCGAAGACACCGTGCTGGGTGGCCCACACGATTTCGGCGCTCACATTTCCAGATTCTGTAACCATCTGCACAGAGACAACAATAGCAGAACGTATGGAATCAACTCAACAATCGTAACGTTTACCATCGGCAATACTCTAGAGCCAAATAAATGCATAAGAGTATAAAAATAATCACGTCCCTGGGTGTGACCATAACACCAAAGCTTTCCTTTTGAATCACATTCAACAATTACGCAGGAAAGCGATAAATCGCGGTAATAGCAAATCTAGAAAAGAACTTCGCGATTCGAACCTACAAACGGGAATCAATATCTGTAAAATAAAGATGTTCCCAATTATAACATACTATCTGCCCGTAATCGCGCGCCATTTGTCTTTAGACAACTTTAGAAGGTTCGACAAGGAAAAGATGCACCTTCTTAAGCGAATGCTGGCACTGCCCAAAACGCATCGGCTATGCTGTGTGAAGACTCTCATTAACGAACTGCAGCTGGACCGTTTCCCATTCCGCGCAGTGGTACTAACTTCCCACCGAGAACATAGCCGACCAAACAATGACGGCGCTCGTAGTCACATGGAGGTGTCGGCCGAAAATAGAAATAGAGTTACTTACTTACTCTCAACACAGTGACTCTACATGACGACTTATCCACCAATTGGATAGACGAGAATAAAACGCGACTATGAATTATTATTACTAATCCAACAGCGTATCCGCACACAGGCAGCAGAACAATCGGCCTCAAAGGTGCTGGCCCAATAGACACAAAAGCATTTGATAGACATCAGGGGTGAGTGCATTAGGCCAATGACAGTATGTGAATAAGTTCGAATCCCTCGCACACTCTACGTACACGATACGTGTTTGCCCAAACGCTGGCGTTACGCCATTTATGTGTTCACCAACCTGTCTGCCGGACAAACTAAACTAAGATTTAACACGCAATACCGTCGCATGCCAAATGTACTCTGCTAATATCGCTTTATGTAACTGCACCACAGTCACACTACTATAAAAATAAATTTTTTGCAAATTTTGCAAAACGACATATTGTCAGACCGTTAGGAAGATCGAAGGAATTATGGGAATAGCAGTCGGCTTACATGAACATTGCTCGCGAATTATACTTTGAATTATCTGATAACGGTTAGCGCGCTCAATAACTGTTTATGAGACAAAGCGGCAGGAGCAGAATTGTAATTCACTGCAGACATTGATTGACTGAAATGAGCTTCCACCGCATGATAAAGTAGTTTCGCTTGTACGCAAAGCCGTGCGTCTATTCCCCACCTCATTTCTCCTGATCACATACAGAGCTCGTATCGGAGAGATAAAGCTCACAATAAGCTGTCGGTATATTCTTTATTTGCAGTCCAGTTACGCAAGAATCGACTTTGATTGTTATGAAGTGCACCTGTTGCAATGCGGCCTAAGCTCTTGAAGCAAAGCAGAATCGCTGAAGGCCATTACGCCTTTAGACAGACAGATAACAGGAAACTCGGTAGGTCTTTCATTGCGCGAAATGGATATGATGCAATTGAGGTCGTTGCCTTGCAGACATAAAATACTCCATAAATAAATGGTATAATTGGTGGACCCAGGTAACCAAACAAACTAAAGCAAAACTACAGCGATGTCACGGCAAACTTATTGTGCAGGGCTTGCTTCAGCGACAATAAGACACCGTGGAATCGGACACCTAACCAACATTTGTGTGCGTTAAACAAAGTGGCAAGGCTAGGCCGTGTCAGCAAAGAACTTGGCGCGTGACCTTAAAGCAACAATCATAAAAGACACGTATTTGTTTGTCTGACTTTCTTCAAGTCATTTTAGCGTCCCACAATTCGAGTACACATTCGTAGTATAAGGCCAACGACTTTCGAGGACCATTCTCAGAGAATACTGACGCTACACGCAAATATAGATATTGGGAGAGAGTAGACTAGAGAGAGATAGACCGGGGAATAAAGTAACTTAGTGGTAGTTACGATATTAGGTGACGGCAGGAACTAGGGAACTAGAGAACCGATGGTAAACCTTATACCGCTGAAAGTCAGCGGCCGCGCTGCCACTAGGACTGTTGGGAAAACCCTAGATATCTCAACACTTCCGGCCCTCGGTGCATTGAAGGTATGTCTCACGATGAACTGCAAGCTCGTAGGGGACGGAGGATAGTCTAGACTTAAAAACATCTCCTTAAAAAGTGTGTTTAGCTCTAGCTGATATTTTAAACGTAGTGTCGATCAGACGTGCTCGGTATGCGCGCTCCACACAAACGTTTACTCAGGACTCGGGAACGCAAGCCAGATACATGGGCCAGATACATGGTAGTGTTCCTCGGTGAGGTAACTCGACGGTTAGCTCTCAGTGAAATAATTCTCGATCTGATGTTTAGTATTAACATGAACCATCTTGTATAAACTCTATTTGAATGAATTAAATATGATCGATTGAAATCAAATCATTCGCTGGGAGGAGGAACCACACCAACAAAGAACTAAGTTAGGAAGGAGGAAAGGATAAGATTCGAACGGGCGAGTTTCGCTTTGCTGGTAAGGAAGAGGACGCTGTCCAGCGACATAGCGTCAAATCGCCGCTCCCTACGTCGCCACGCAGCAGCGGCTTATCAGCCCACCCATGCTAAGTCTCCCCGTAGCGGGAAATCTCCCCTGACCGTGGTATCTGACGATCAAGCATCAACACCGATAACGGACAGCGTAAGCGGCACATTAAACATAGAAATATAACGATTTGCTCCTCCCCGGCTCCACATTACGAAAACTACAGAGGCGGTGGTACCAAGTGCGCATATATATATGTATATATATATATATATATATATATACATATATATGATGGCTACAGTAATTACCCTTACACATGCGCACATATATATACATATATATATATATTTTTTTTTTTTTTGTCATTCAGCAGACATATAGAGGAAATGCGTAGCAAGGCTACGGCGGCCATGATTTTAGTGGGAGACGTTACTGACATAGACCTAAAAATTGCGCTATATTTATTTAGAATAAAAATTGTTCCTATAGTAAGATACTGCCTTTCCGCAATAGCCCCTTATTTCACAATATCGGACCTTAAAAACATAGATAAAATAAAATCTTATTTCATAAAGCGCACTTTAGGCTTGCCAAAGAACGCATCGGCCACGTTCGCACTGGAACTTTGCCACGAACGCACACTAGTAGAGGATTTAGTACTGGACAAGATACCGTTCAGTACACAAATCTTAGAAGCCTACAGAGAATTTAGAGAAACCCGCAACATGGCATTTGTAATGGGTCTCTATGTTGAGGGTCCAGCTTTTTGCAGTAATAAGTGGAAACTGTCATCACAGAAAAATAGATCTCTAATATGCCGAACAACATGGCACGGCTACCACCACCTTTTGTGCTTAAGAGGAAATTGTTATGAAATTGACGAATGCGTATGTAAATATTGTGGCGAGTGCAATATCGGACGATACCACATACTCACTTGCTCGTTTATCGAAACACCGTCACTACAAGCACGTGTTAACGATATTATTAGCCTACAAAATGATATGTGAACTTTTGTAATACACTACCAATTTATGGTGAATAAACTTGAAACTATTTATTTTTTTTTCAAGACAAATGTCTAAGAATTTCCTTTTAGTTGCCAAGTGCCGCCATTAGCCATCATACTTGGTCATCCGCATACATCGAGGCAATTCTTAGCTGCCACCAAATTCGAACGAAGTTAACGGAGTCTAGGTAGATGTTAGACTGCCACATAAGGCTAGTTGGCGGACTACACCCATTTTTATTTTAGCTACTCTATTTGTTGATTCGAACAGTAAGCCGTTCTTCATTGGTTTGACCGGTGTCAACAGTGACAGAGACGCGCATGTCATCTGATTTCCGTTTTAAAACTTCAAACTAGCAATAACGATAATGATGATGATTGTTATTGTTGTTGTAATATACCAATGATACCACGTCACTTATACAACTGAGAGTATTTTGTTCCGACGGTAAGGTATATAGGTAGCACAACTATATTGACAACTCGTAAGCACGAAGAGCATAAACAAGCTCCCAAGCACCTGCAGAAGCAGTCGTCTTGGTAAAAACTGTGGTAGAAGAAAAATAAGAATACGTTCTGTTACTCTAGCGAGATGAGGCACTGCAAAAACAGTCTTGACACCAAATGAAGAACCCTTAAACCTCACCACCAAGCAACAATTTGCGCTTCTAAAGTCTTCTAAAGTCGACTGTTAAGATGGATAGACTCCTAGACAGATCGAACCTCACACACAGTACAGTAAGTGCTGATCTAACTAGCTGCTAGATCGGACTACAAATCAACAACAAACTCATCCAAAACAACAAATGAATCTACAAGCACAAACACACGTCATTCGTACTCTGTTCTTACCCCCCCTCTTTTCTAGCGTTCTTTTTAGGCAGTACATACCTTGAATAAGCGTCAATCACATCGAATGTTCTTCCACAATCATAAATCGAAGAAGACGCAGAAGATGATACTGATGATGACGATGATAAGGATGATGATGATGATGATGATGTTGGAGATCAACAGAAACACCAACAACACCTTGCATAAGGGGTAGAGCTTGGGTCAGCAGTACTCTATACTGTTGCTGTTGTTGTTTTCGTTGTCGTTGTCGTCGTCGTTGTTGTTGATGTTAGTGTTTCTGCTCTTGTTGCTGAAGATTGACAAAAACGCACTCGCTAACCTCACGGATCACGGAATTCTCCACTTCCACTAGCAGCAGCATCGGCATCGCAACGACAGCTTTTGCGATTTCGGCTGGCGATCACCATGTCACCACCTTCATCATCATCATCATCATCACCGCCGCCGGCTCGGCGAGATGGAACGGCTCACGTTGGGCGTAGTGAGTCGGGGCGTCGACTTCATCACATCGATACTATTCTAACCTGCCTCTGATTTGGAAGATGTGCTCATTCGACAACAACAACAACAACAACAACAATAACTATGATGAAGATGGTGCTGGTGGTGCTGTTCCAGACACATGTTTCACTTTACACGATAAAGTCACAACATACGGTTTGACGGACGGACTGAGGGACGAACGAATTGGCCAATGGCCTAAGCCAGACACCAGGTAACAAGAAAGAACACGCGACACCGGCCCGACCTCACCCACCCGAGGCGCCGATACGGAATCCCGGCAAAGCACATTGACAGCCAGCTCCTCTCAGTTGATCTCAGTTGTTCAGCTGTCGTTCAAGTAGGTGGCTTCTGGCGACAGTTGGGGAGCTGGGGTCAACAGTTCCTCAATACTGCTCTGCAGAGGAGGGGCGTCTTGTCGTTGTGGTCGTCGTGGGGGCTTCTTGTCGTTGTGGTCGTCGTGGGGGTGGTCGAGGTGGTGGCAATGCTGTTGCTGCCAAGAGAAGAACGCGGTGTCGCATGAGATCTTCGCCGGCGTCGGATCCCCCGGCGCTCAGGGCAACGACACCATCGACTGACGAGACTGTGAGCACGAGAATGTGACAGCGGCGTTAGCAAATTGCAGCAGCAACAACAACAGTAACGACAACAACAACAACTACCTCTACAAATTATGCAATAACAGTAACAAATACAACAACCACAATCTGGGCAACAACACCAACAACGACGACGACGACAACAACACCAACAACAACTAGATAAACGGCAGTCAGTAAACTGTCTATAGCCTTATTACCACCACGACTTCGTTATAGTGGTAGGCGGTTGTAGTTATTCATCATTCGAATGAGGCAATAGTAATAGTAGTAGTAGTAGTAGTGATTGCTAGTTACCTAGTTGTTCTAGCACTGGCACGAGTAACTTATATCAATCAGTAGTAGTATGTGATTGACTAGGTGTCTCGGCTCTCGTCACCTCGGTTGGGTGTGTTTGCAAGTGTTTGGTTGTATTTGCTATAGCAACTATTTTTGCCACTGCTGTTGGTGTTCTACTTTGTTGTTGTTGTTGTAGTAGTTGTTGTTGTAATTACCGGCGTTGTAGTTGTAGTTGTTGTTATCACCGGCGGTGTTGTTGCTGTTGTGCTTGCTTGTTATTGTTGTCACCGGCGTGACTCTTGTTGCTATTGTTGTCACCACTGTCGTTGTCGTTTTGCTAGTGAGATCTTTTTGCTGCATCCGCCACCCGTTCGCTCGCGTGTTTTTGTTTTGGTTTTTCGTCTTCTTTTTCACACCATAATACGAACAACCGCAACAACAACAACAGTAACTACAGCAAACTGTCTGTACCTCTGTTTGCTATCGTAAACTCAGCTCAACAACTACCAGACAGCCAGACAGCTAACCAGCCAGCCACCCAATCAGGCAGACTCTGAGACTGATACACCCGGCAGCCCGCTGACCGCTGTCCTCTCGTCGCGGAGCAATTGATCCATCGATTGATTGATTGATTAAGTGATTGATTGAGTGATTAAGTGATTGATTGAGCGAGTAAGTGACCACCGGCTGTCTGACAGTTAGACACTCGTAGAGGTTGGTATCAACTCTGGCTGTCACCGACACCGCAACATGTAGGACGGATGTTGACAGCGGCAAAGTACCCGCGACACTTTCCGTCCGTCCGAAAACAGCAGCAGCTCTCCAATCAGCCGCCTCTCTGCTGCTGCCGCTACACCATGCATGTACGCACGCCCGCCCGCTTGCTTGGTTGCTTGCTTGTTCGTACCACCCACTCTTCTACTCTACTCTACTGTGCTCTGCTCTGCTCCACAACACAACAAAACACAACACAACTCCACAACACAGTTAGCCAGCCAACCAACCACCCACCCTGCAGTCATCAGCCATGAAATACACTACAACAATAGGAACAACAGAAATATCATCATCATCATCATCATCGACGACAACAACAACAACAAAGCCGCCGCCGCTCTCCGACAGCGCTAAACGACGGATCGTCGTGGCAAGTGCGGAGTTGACCGAGCACCGGGGGCCGGCCGGCCACAACTGAGGTACTAACTAATTAGTACTAATTAGTTAACTAGTCTAACTACTAATTAGAAAAAATCCCTTCGGGGCTGACTCTCAGCCAAGATTTAACGTCCATGGGACTGCTTTTCGCAGTTTTTAAGGAGACGACTTTTCGCATTTTTTAAGGAGACGACTGATGTGATCAATTTAAATAATACCTACGTTGCCGGCGGCAGGACTGCGGTGCGCGCAGCAATGGCTGATATCGAAAGAACGACAAACAACGTTCGAAGGAGATCGTTGAGATCAAGTGAAATCGTCCGGTACACTATTATCATCATCATCATCATCTATACACTATACTAGCAGCAATAGCAGAAACAGTATAATCACTTGGCGTATCGTTTAGCAGTTTACAGATAGAGACTATCTGGTACGCACGGACATCGACCCATCGAATACAGCCGCATGTACGCGCGACTCCAAACGGCGAATAATCTAAGTTATAAGAGTGGCCGATAATTGGCTTCTGTGTCAGTTACGATGATAGTCAAGCAGTCTTTTTTTGTGTGATTGGTTATTATTGGCCAGCCTCTACTGACTGGTGACAATTGGAGATGCGATCACAAACGTTTCAGCTGGTCTAGTAAGCTTAATTTGTCCTCTCATTACGACATGCAAAGTTCGCTTTTATGCAATACGTATAACTTATCAGAACGCAAGTAAAAGAATTCTCTATAGTTGTGGTAAAATAGAAAACAAAGATGAAGGTGCAAAGCCTCAGAATTTAGATTATTTATATATATATATATATATATATATATATATATATAATATATATATATATATATATATATATATATATATATATATATATATATATATATATATATATGTAAGCGTATGTACATAATGTATTATACGGAAAATAAATCATTTACTGCACTCCTCCCAAAAAGAGTATATATACTTCTCGGTGTGGCTTCGGTGTACATGTTTAAATTATGACTTGAACTCTCGTCGAAGTGTTGAAGTAGAATCGTTCTCTCTCCGGCAAGCTACGCGCGTTGCATCCGTGACACAACTATTTCTTTAGGTAGACGAACTTCAAATGACGACCACAAACAGAAAGCAGGGTGAGAGAGTGCAGACTCTCGCCGCCGCGTTCCGAGCTTTAGTGGGGTCTGCGGAGTGGCGGGCGCAAGCGAATTTATGAGAGTGACAAACGCAGCGTGAATGTAAAAGTGTAGAACCGTGTTTTCGTTCTCGAGCCTTTTTACCTTCAATTCTACTTACCGCGCGGATTATACATCGGGCCACTATACGGTGACAGGGCCGCTACGTGAGGGTAAGTTACGATATCGTTTAAACGTACGTATAGAGAAATGACGAAGCTTCGCACCGGGTGATTGCGTAGTCGGCAGCGCGCCAAGTAGATAAATCGTCACGACACCGCGCTTTGAGGCGACTCTATGTGGGCCGTGTTCGCTCGGTTAGATATAGTCGAGCACACAATATGTTCGTATGTCCGAGTAAATATATTTGGGAAGTTAATAATTTGTTATCTTTGGTTAGAAAGTTCGCGCACAGGTTTTTCAATTGTTATTCTATTTAGGTGAATGCTGAGCGCAGCATTTATTCGCTTAGCGATCAAGTATGGGTATATGTGATTACTATGGGTATATGTGATTACGTTGGTAGGTATCTCACCTATCGAACGTACATAATCGATTCAGTCCATATGGGATGTGTTGTAAATTCAATCAAGGCTCTTTTTGCAGTAACATTATTCTGCGGTAACATTGGTGTGAATCGACGATGACACCCTGTAGATGCGGAATTCTAACGCGTAATTTATTAAGAACTTGGTTTTGTTGATGCGTTGATAATGAAGACTTGTTCCTCAAATGACTCATTATCCTCGGACTTATTACGGCTCCTTGCGTTAAAGTAATGCGTATCTTGTAGTTGTTCATAAACGCATATATAATCGCTACATTTCATGTTTGGTTTTGCTGACATCCATACGTGTGGATCAATTGCGATCAACACAATCATCAATTGCGTTGTTGACAATTTAAACCTGCGCGATCCCCGATTTGTTTCTCTAAACATAATGGCTGGAACTTCCTTTTCAAAATAAAGTACAAATTGTTTTAGAGAGCGCTCTGGAAAATCGCTGAGTCGCCTACGTTGAGATGCTTGAAGATGTGATTATATATGTTAATGCGCTAATTTTAAAAAGCTTAGGACCCCACTGTTGACACTTGGGTATTTTTTCTGGAATGAGAATGAAATAGGTAAAATGGGTAGATATTTTGTAACGTTAAACACAGTGTTAGTTTCTTTAATTAAATACATGTTGTTTACTTTGCCATAACTTTGCATTTTAAGATGGTACATAATTGCAATAGAGTCGTCAATACATACAATTTGAACACTTCAGCGACCGTCCCGCCAGGCGAAAAATTGCAAATGGTGTCAATGCGTCTGGCACCTCGCTGCGCGGATTTTTTAAATTATATCTTATGTTATAGGAAATACCAACATGAGGAATAAATATTCCCTTTCGGGCCATTGGCGTTGGTGACATACTGCTTTGACTTAAGCACTTCGATAATCGCGACTACTCGACAATTAGAGAAGAAACACGCTGTCCTTCGTTTATCTTTTAAAGGTGATCCACATTTCGTTTATGCATTCTTGTGAGAAAATGATTGAGTAGTCTTTAACTATAGGAAGCAGCAACGCAGCGAATAGCAGGCGAATGCTTTCGGTAGCATATGCGCTACTCGCAATGTGGTTAAATGTACTAAAATGTATTAATTACGCACGTCAGAGCCATATATATATATATATATATATATATATATATATATATATATATATATATGTAAGTGCCATCAAGTTGTAAAATGTTCAAGATTAAGTACGTTCAACATAACATATACAACATGAATACGCCTCTTTCAGCACGTACACGTGTATATACAATCGATGCAGGGTGTGATGACTTATAACAACATATTAAGCGTCTGCGGGGTAGGGTTTCTAGGCGTCTGGGGGCATACTTGCGTTTGGGGAAGTACAAGGAATTCATCATATGTATGGCTTCGGGGTTATTGATTATAACACAACACTTATTTGTGGTGACAAATAGAGATACAGATCTGACTGAATGAGTGATCAAGGTTCACAGTGATGCAGACTGCTAGATCACGTCCTGGAAATTGCTGGGCTTGGAGGAGGGTCATAATTGAATACTACCTACTTCAAAACATTAAAAACAATCAGCAGAGAGATGCATAGATTTTTTTTATACCAGCGTGACAAGGCCGGATCATCGGAACTCCAACGTGAGGGTCAAGTAAAAGATCTAGGTGATTTTTAGCTCAAGTCGCTGGTCAGCGTATTTAATTCGAACTGGGTCTTGGCTGACCACGGCTGTTTGTACATAACTAAGACTAATCTGTCATATCGTAGAGGGAGACATCTACCTAGAAATGACACCAGACAAACCACGAAGATAGTTTGTTTATTCAGGTGCATTTTTCAGTTTGACTTCAAGCCGTCTGTTCTGCGAATGCCAATATCACAGAACAGCTACGGCCGGTTCATATAAGCGCGGACACAAGGTGAACATCACCACATTCTTTTGCGGTAACACGGATGCCGGGACTAAGGGTGCGATGGATGCACAATTTCAACTCTTTTGCAGATAAAGTATCGTTGTATCGGAGGCTTCCGCCCAGCTTCGGAACTGTGTGTGTGTGCGCGTTCGGTGTCGGAAACGTCGAAACGCTATATCCGACAGCATTAGCAGGAATGTCTTCGGGGGTTCAGCAAGCTCCATCCGAGTGTCCGTCATCATCGGTTGCATCTTCTCCTCTACCCACCGTGCCGGTGACGCTACAGTCGCTCCTCGAGCTCAACATCGCATACCAGGACCTCGTTCAAGGTCTCATCAATGAGCTCGAAACAATCCTCATGGAGAATCATCTCCTGCAGGAGGAGGCCGGCCACATACTTGCCGTGCAGGTTTGCCATTTATCATTACTATTGATTCACTCGCTAGTTAGGGAAAATGTAGTTTGCTTTGCTGGCTGAATGCTCTCTTGCAACACTTGATGAATAACTATAGAACAATGCGTCAAGTCGTGATGCCGATATGAACCACGTGATATGTAGAGTATGCGTCGCTGATACAGCTTCCATAATCGGTTTTATGTATGTGTTTTTAGATCGTTAGACGATCACTGATAGCCCAATCGCTTGTTCATATGTAATTTGTGTTTTAAGAAGAGTGGTATTTTTTAATGAGTGCATTATATGTATGATTGATTTATTCGCTTAAACACATAAATAAACATGTCACCCTTTTAGATCAGGGGTCGTAGAACGTCAGCATATGTATATATATATATATAATTGGCCAATATTCAACCATGTCCCGTTAGTGTGAAAGGAACCTGCTTAGAAGGCCAATACGCAATTTGAAGTTTCTTAAACGTCCCGAAAACGGCTGTATATCAATTTGTTCAGATTAATTTTGAGTTAAGTCATCAAATCTGTAGTTATGTTGTTGACCATGTTCACATGTTTTTTTCTTTTATTTGATATAGAGTGTTTAAACTGAATTTTATGCGTTTGAGTGCCTTAGAGGCGTAAACATTAACTTCTCATGGTACCACACCGACCCCGTTGAATTAGCGATGTTAGTAATTTCTCGAATTTACCGCCGGAACGAGTAGGAGGTAATGGTCGGTCACGTAAGAAATTCCGGGTTTGATCTTGTCGCGACACAGACCATTTTAAAGCGATCGTTAACAACAGTCTGCACATGTTAAAAATGTCGCTTCAAAAGGGCATCACCACTCATTGTACTAGACGTTTGTACTTCTTTTGCTACAAGTTAAAGTTTTAATCATATTAAAATAAATCAAGTATCATCTGTCCTATATTACCGTTTAAGAACTAACATGTATCACTGATTAAAAGGCCGCGCTATTAACATAGTAACTGCAGTTTCTTCATTGTTGTAAACGAATCTTGCTATGATATTTATATCATACAAAATGCGTAATAAAAATCGGTTCCGCCGTATGGTTCACACGCTATGTTTGGCATGATACGTATATCAAAAATGCAGTCGCTTGGGAATGCTTTGGGTAGAATTAAAAACAACTGGCAGATTGTTCAGAGTCTTAGATCCTTAGGTGATCGTGTTCGGTTAAAAGTATATGCACAAGCTCAGGGATACGATTTGCGACATAATATGTAGGTAGGTGGTAAAGTGAGTGCTAGCCTGACGAACTATTGCAGCTAAATGTTGTCATAGCACTATGCAGTCCTCGTTCTTACAACTGTTGCTTTTCTGTGTTGTTCGACAGGCGAAGAACAGTAATAATTTCATATGCCGAGGCTGTCGCTTTCCGTATTTCTTCAATGAGCGTGAAAAGGTCCCGCCTCCCTCGGAAGAGAAGCTCATCAAGGAGCGGCTCGGTGTTCGATCACTGGTGAGAGAGATAAAGGCCATTGAGTTGGGCAACATCGCAACTAGCTGGATTCTATACGATGTATTCGGATTTTGTACGATCTATTTTTTTTATTAAGGGTCCCGATACGCACTGAGAAGGACGAAATTTATGTTTTCGGTTTATTGCTGCTTGTTTAATATCTAGAAGTTAATATTTAGTTAAATATCCAGTTAGCTAGTTACGTTAGATACCGATTCAGCTAGCGAATTATTTTCATAACAAGTCAAACTGCAAGCAGCGGCGTATGTGTGTAATAAGGAAAACTCTTTTTTATTCTGAACTCGTAAATTTTGGCATCACCACCAATAGGAACGTCGCACACCTGGCATGTTACTTATTACGAGGAAAAGTACATTTGGTCTGAGATAGTTTGTTTATGTGTAAACAAGCAATAACTAATTGAACGAGTTGGGTGAATAAACGTTAAAGTTTGGAATGAATGAAAGCCAAACTTTATGTTGATCGAAAATTGGCTAAAGCACTGCGACCGTGCAAGTAGTTCCTACTATTCGAGCATTTAACAGACTTCAAGTAATTTTTGAACTAGTCGTGGCTCAATGCTCAATGAACCAGGCGTGTCGAATTCTTTGATACGTTGGAACGAAGAACTGCTCTACGCGTGTGCAATTTTGTAAAACGTAGAACATTAAATGTAGACAGACTCCAGGTGCACGAACGAGTCGAAAACATAGATGTAGCACTTGGCGAGGTATGAGCGAGCAAACAACGGTACCATATGGAAAAGTCATATTTTTGTCATTGTAGTTGACGTTGTTTTGAATGCTGGTTGTTATTGTTTCAATAGTATCAGTTGCCCTGAGTGTGCTGCTCTAGGAAGATTCTAACCTAAGAACAAAGGTGTGGTGCTGTATCTAATCTGTCTTGCGCTTCCAGCCGGTCGCCAAGAAGTGGATTGCCAAAGACCTGATTCGGCTGCAGGACGCCGTGTTCGCGTCGGTCAAACGCAGCGTCGTTTTTCGCCTGCTTGCGAAGAGGGCCAAGCTCGAGAATCAGCTGGCCAAAGGTAGTTGTCCCGAAATCCAGGGTCAGATCGACGAGCTCACAGAGCAGCTCAACGAGGTGGAGCAGATGCGAAAGATTGATCTGCTGCGGAAGTATCGCGACAGCGAGCGTATCGACTGGCTATGCATAGCCGTTACGGAGTTTGGTGGGCGCCGTACGGACCGCGACCTGGAGCTCATTTGGGAGAACCACGTATGGCCTAGCATTCATTTTCCGCCGTGGAATGCTGAAATAGCCCTGGTAGGTGATCGTGTTTGGCTTAAAGAAGATACAAGAGCACAGGGGTACGGAATTTGTACGCAATCGACACAAGCGTAGTAATCATGCTATGTTTAACTTTGACTCTGATCTGCAGTAAGGCGCTTAGGTCGATGATAACAAAAAAAAAGCAAGAGGACCTAATTAAAAAAAAAAAACTAAGGACCTGATTTTCTAGATTTGTCCGGCTTTTGCGGTTAGTGTGGATCGTTTTGTAGAAATGTCTCGCATATCTCGCTTACAAGTTTTTTACAATGTTTTCATTTGAGAATTGGCTCGTACACTATATTGCGCTCACAGTAAACGTATGCATCTCTAAATATTGAGACAGCTAAATAGAGCAGAAAAGTTTTGCATCTATGAAAACTGCTGTTCCCTAACAGAGCTAAACCAACGCTTGAGTAAAAATTTCCTAATTTTACAAAATCAGGTTTCTAGAAGTTGCGTAGAGGTTACCTCAAATAAAGCTTAAGTTAAGGCTCGTTGGGCGCATTTTGTTTGATATGAAGGCGATCTATATTCCTTGTCATAGTAACTGCACGTATCTCACCACGTGGTTTATAGAAGACGCCATACCTAGTTGGTGCGACGAAATAAGGAGCATTTATTGTGGCTAAAATAATTGAGGCCACACTTTTATACTGACGCGTGAGCACGAAACACAACAAGGACTCACCATTTTACATTCGAGGTTCGAGTTGAGCACATATCAACGAACAATTACGAATTATTGGAAGCCAAAAAGTGATACGTGCGCACTACTTCTGTATTGCAAATAGCAAGTATTTTGTTTTCTATTATCGTCCTGTTGCTACGGCGACATGCTGACTCGATGAAGCTAAGGACCTCGGTAACTCGCTAATCGGAGCCGGCCATTTCTGTCTTCGCAATTGCGATGTTCCGTATGTTGCAGAAAATGGAACAGCTCATCAGAGGCAGCTCGAACGCACCTGACTGGGAGTCGATCGCGGCCGCATGCAAAAAACATGTCATGCAATGTTGGGAGTTACACCTAGGCCAGAAGAACGGCACTGCAAAACAAATCTCAGACGACGACCTCAAAGCGCTCTATTACGTGATGAGGTCGCGAGATTACGTACCTTGGCTGGCGATCGGCAAGCGACTCAACATATTTAGGTTCAGATTTTATCTTAGCTCTTATGCTATCTCTCTCTCTAGTGGCGGGATGGCCATAGGTGAAACTTGTATTTAATCTACATTGTTGTATGTACTTTATTTTTTTCAGAATACTATCGTGCATAGTACAGATATATGTACAAAACATAACTCATGCAATTCAAATTGAATCTACGCTACTCATATATATATATATATATATATATATATATATATATATATATATATATATATATATATATATATATATATATATATATAGAAAATATTGTGATGATTTATTAATCATTTACAATACGTTTGCACACTCGGCAGTGCTCGCCTAATTTTCGTATTTTTCTTGTGGTAGGTTTACAAAACTAACTTCTTCGTCTAGTGTTCTCAAATGGCGCTTCTCTGGCTCTGGATGTATATTTAAGCAGTTGTTTTCTGCTATAGTGCTGCTATAACAGTTTCTCTTTTTGGTTGTTCGTGCTATATATCTATAATTACATTCGCTAAGCTTGGACTCTGCAGTTAAGTATAACATATGTATATATACTTATACTGATATTTACGTGTAAAGGTAGAGTAGCGTGGGACTCATAGACCTACTCAAATCTCGTCGTTCGTTTTGCCTCTTATCGGGAGTGGCCGCAGTACTGTCTTTTTGAGGTTTTCTCACCTGCCCGCTTTAACTTGCATTAAAGCTGCTCGACTTGTGAAGCTCGGTGCTTTGTAGATCAGGGCTCCTTGTTTTTGAAGACCGCTTCGGAAGCTTGATATGTTAGGCGACTACCAAGTCGTAGGTTACAAGTGACCATCTCTCGTTGCTACTGCTTTGCTTGTTGTACTTGTTGATACTGATATTGTTTGTTGTTGTTGTTGTTGTTGTTGTTGTTGTTGTTGTTGTTGTTGTTGATGACGATGGTTTGATTGTTGAGTAACTCTTCGCATGCTATTCTTGTTTTCGACGCTGTTCTTAGCCAAGTTCGTGTAATTCGCCGTATCGAGTCGGCCCTATATAAAGGACGTGTTTGGTGGCGCCTTGAAGACGACGTTCTACTTCTGCTGGCAATCTACCTGTATCGGGGTAGCTGTAATTGGTCTCAGGTAGTACGTTGTATGCGCACGCCGACGTCAGCGCTTTCGGCGGGTCATTGCTTAGGAAGACTCGATTATCTGCTTGGAGTCACGTCGCTCAGCTCTGCAGTTCAATATCTTGACGGTCTGTTGATGTTTGTTGTTGTTGTTGTTATTGCCGTTGATTACTGTTCGTGCTGTCGTGAGTTGATTGTCGTGCATTTGTTAATGCTACTGTGGTTGTTGTTATATTGCTGCAACACCAAACATTTGTTGATTGTATCGGAGAGAATAAGTGTGACGCACTGACTTTTAGGTTTGTATTTCATTATTTTATTGGAATACTTGGCAGTATATTCATTTTGCTATAGATATTTATTCGTTCCAACACTGATATATGTATTTGTGAGCTTTACAAGTTTAGTACAAAAGTCGATACGAAAACACACACAAATGATATATACTTATAAAGCACATGGTGCATTCCAGCTTTTCAACCATCGGAGGGCCGCAGGCACCTACCTGGGAAACGCTGCAGACAAACGATGGTTCCCTGGCTTGTTTCAACCCTTATGTCCCTTATGAGCAAGGTAAGCTCGTGTGTTTTTGCTTCGCTGTTGGGAAGCATATACCACTAATGTAACACGCATCTCGATATTAGCCTTCCTAATTATTTCTCTAGTTTTATGTGTTTACTTCAAGTTTGTATGTTTAGTTGCGTGGACATGTTATTCATTAGAAATAGTATGTGTCCAATCAATGTATTTTAAGGTACGCATTAGCTGCTTTTACAAGGAAGACAGCGTGTCTGAACTGCAACGGGTCTCGCTGAAGGTCTCCAAGACGATTCAGGGTCTCATTGGCTCAAATAAACAAGTCATCGCTTTGTCGGACAGGTATGCTATATATATATATATATATATATAATGATGGTCTTTTTATATATCTTTATTAGGAATTGCTGGGTTGCACAAAGAACAGGTCCTTGGCATCCATGTGTCTTGTATCGGCATCATTGGGCATATTTTTGAATTGAAAGTAGTTCGACCTCTAATGACTTCTAAAAATACCAACAAAAATGCTAAGTTTGTTTAACACTTCAGCGTTGTCTGTGTGGAGGCCGTATCGTGCGATAGGACCATATCGGTCTTATTGTCAGTTATGGATTTAGTACAAGAGCGCTAGAACTAAATGCAGTATACTATCATATTGACTTAAAAAGGTTGGATCATCAAATCGGCGAAATGCTCGGGCCAAAGAAGGTCATGTCGAAGCCAGTGAGGTTCGCCGGCGGGGAGGTCATCTTCTCGCTAATGCAGTCCGTCATCGAAAAGCGAATTCTCGGGTGCGTTTTGATTTATAAACTAGCGCCTATAGTATCTTGCGCGTATGCATTAATTTGTTGTATTGAGTGGATAGATGTACACCCTTATGTCGTTCCATTAAAGCGAAGGAAAATATTATATGCTTTGATTGGATTTCTAAGTCATGATGAGCATGTTGGCCAAGAAATTCGCTTAGTGGTTCCCAGCGAAGCCCCAAGTCCCTATTATTCTCCTAGAAAAGCACTCACGAGGTCCGTAGCACCACACAACGCTAACGCAACTCCCTCTTATTCATCGTTTAATATATCCATGTATACGCATACATAATAGAAAACATCAATATTGCGAATAGAAGGGGTGCATAAGAGCTGTTGAACTAATTTGGAAACTATGCTGGCATACTTTTTGGGGTACGTGCAGTAGCGACTATATACCATTTCGGTTACCAGATTTACTCTGTGCGCGTGATAATTTTGAGAGGTCACCCAGAGGGCCGTTCGATTGGATGTAAAAGTGTTGTGTGTTATGTATTTATAACACACGTTTCTTTATCATCTGCGTTGATTTTCGATTTTCCAGATCAATTATATTTCATCTATGGTTTTGTCCTGGACTGTGAACCCCCTTTTCCTTAAAACCCTTTTCTTTAAAAAAAAGCGGGATTCTCTGTGCAACATATTTTCGGCCGGCAGCTTGTTATATTTCTTGTAAAGTAAATCATGGGGTGTAACTAACCATTGTGCAAGATTACTACGGCTGTGCTGGTTTTCGCCTGAGTTCAGCATTTTTTTTCTTATCGAACTGTCTGGATGTAGGCTCACAGATGAATAATACGTTAAGGACTTAACTACCAATACGAAAAGCACCAATATTTGACTCACCGAGTCACTTGTTTTTGCCTTTTACAAACTATAGATGCCCCGTATACGTTGATATTCTTAGTGGCACACAGGCGAATATAACCCATTTTGATGTTGTGTTAGGGCCTATGCCCTGAGTTTGCTTTTATTTCGTTGGTATATGTTACAGCGTCAGCCATACGCGCCCATACTTCGCCGGCCTACTTTATTTTTGCTGTTGTTAGCTGCCCTTGCATCTGTGGTAACATTGGCATTGCTTGTGTATATGGTACTGTTATTTCAGCCATATATAGCTCACTGAAAGGTACCATTGACGTGTCTTTTTATTTTATTGTATCACAGTATGGATTCCGAGCCCGTGCCGTCAGGAGCAAACCGTTCGGCAAAAGAGAAACGTCTGGAATCGGTCGTTGAACTGGAGCAGTCACTGGACTCCGGCCTTGTTACACCATTTAACATCTCCCTCTCGAGTGCACAGGTGCGCGCCTTACGCTTGATACCCCTTGTTTGCTAAACAAAATGCTTTACTTAGGAATCATGTGTAACCGTAGCACATGCTGCTTTGTGTGCGAGGTATTTTTCCGCCTTAATGTATTAAAAAACTAAACCTGTATTTACCTTTCAAAATTCCCTCTATGGCAAATAATTCGATTCTTTGGGAGTTGTTGAGACGCATTTAGACGCCACTTTCTTGTGGGATGGAATCATGAATTTACCTGAACGTTTGCCTAAGGTAGTTGAACAAAGTGGGCAATCGGAACGGACTTATGGATCAACTTTATATATATGTATATATATATATATATATATATATATATATATATATATATATATATATATATTCGTACATGCATTACACGTGTAAGCTTGGCCATTCTTCATTAGGTTTTGCTGGACAATGTCATGGATGCCGAGCCATTGGATCAGACTGTAATTTCGTGGATTGAGGAGCAGCTTGAGAATGATCCTGCGTTTGCTGACTTTGAGAAGCACTTCAACGCCGTGTTTGCCCTGCCGCTGTTTATGAGCAAGGTTGTACAATCTATCTACCTCGTCTCGCCGTCCGACGTAAAACTATATAATATCATTCCAACTTGGTACATAATAAGTCCTTAAAGATGGACTGTTCGTATATATGAATCTTTTTATCGAATGTCTCCACCACATTAGATTACAAAGCTATTGTTTTGATTTGTCAAGTATTAAATATGCGCTGCTGCAACCATGACACTTATCGGTAACTTTTTTTTGTTACTAATTTAGTCGACCGAGTAAATCTCGGCAGTCGATCACAACAAATTTTCGACTAGTTCTAGTAACATTTGACTTGATAAATTTGATCGATAAATTACTAGTAAACTTAACTAGGTAACAATTCTTCGATGTGCTTACGTGGTACTAACACAGTGATATTTCAGGTGGATGTTCCTGAGGTACTGCCGACCATGCAGTTTGATAAGGCTGAAACTAAGCAGAACAGGAAGCGGAAGGATGTGATATTTCACCGTAAAAGAGGAGCTAAGAAGCATTGGATGAAGGTTTGTAGTGGCTACAAAGTCAATAAAATATCTGTATAATATTTTTTTTACAGAATATTGTTGATAAGAGCTAAACGGATCTAATGGTTGCACCAATTAGCCTGAAATATTTATTAACTATTTTGCCCAAACGGACGAAATGGTTAATCCAATAAATGAATATTTAATCAAGTTAATTTATTTCAACTACGTTAGGTATGCTCGTACATTACGGGATGCTGAATTATGGCCTTTTATGTGGATAGTACAAGCTGACGTGGCCTCACTGGACGTCATCGACGACGTCAAAAACAATAACAGCTTTTTGATTTTCATATTCAAATTTCTGTGCAACACCAATAGTAGTCTTTGTTTGCACAGGACGTTAATAGTAACGCCGACAACAGTGACGATACCATTAGTTGCTGCACTGATGAATGGAGTATCAAACAATTGATAGAGTATTAATAAAAGGCCACGGGTGAATTTGTGGTAAAGACGTGCGTTGGCAATCCACTAAGGTACGCGGTGAATCTATATATATATATATATATATATATTGTGAGGTAAGAACATATGCACAGCCCGCTGGGGCATAACTCAAGGCACTAGGTCTAGGCTTGGGCTGGTCCACCTATATATATATATATATATATATATATATATAACTGGAATGACAGGTAAAACGATGTTGAATTGAAGGATGTTTTCGAACTAATTCTGGCGTAGTTTAAGTGGGCGTCCGGATTGCGGTTCATCTTTGGCTGATACCTGCACACGTCTAAATTAGTTAAGCAGTAAAAATAAATGGTCATCAACGCTGGCGCACAGTTCCTGTGAATTTGTCTTGTACATATTTAATTCGCGCGCTGTCCACTTCTTAAAAAAAGCAAGAATGCTTAATTACGGTACAATGGGTTGTACGTTTGTGATTCTCTCCCACTCTCTACGGTAACACGGCTGACATGCCCAGTTCAAATGTCTGCCATACGTAACATAAAAGTCGCTTTTGTCTGAAACTTGAACGGTAATAAATAGTGCAAACAGTGTGACTGTTTCCCTTATTGTATTGTGCCGCCACTTTGTACAAATTCTGGCTACGAAGAATACATATACGGCTTACGTGTATATATATATTGTTTTTTTGTTTTTGTTTTCGATATGACTTAACCTGTTTGAATGGTTCGACTACTACACTAGGAGCGCTGGGAGAGGCACCGCCAAGAAAAGCTGAAAGCACAGCTGGCCGAGACAGTTGCCGAGAACGCGGACGAGCGCTGCATTGAAGGACGCCTGGAAGAGAGCCACTCTGAAGACGGGCACCCCTCGGGAGAGGAGGACGTTTCGCGTGTGTTCGGTGACGACGACCAGGATACTGCTGACGCTGGGCAAAGTCAGACGCCAGGCCAGTGTTCATCAGATGTCACATGATTGGCGGCGGCGCCGCCGTGAACCAGAAAATCATGACAACCAGACACCAAGCCAGACGCACAATACCTGAGCGCCAGTCCTGTAACCAGTCCCAGTCCAGCGTCATCGTCGTGGGACGAGGCAAACGAAAGCGTCCATCTCAACTGAACTAAGTAGTCCCTTCTGCGATGACGGCGGTTGCGGCGGCGTTAGGATGGAGGTGGCCAGAGCGCAAGCTTGCTTTATGGTCGTGTACATTTGTTGAGCTGTTTGTTTTTTATTACTACAGGCGCATATCAAGCAGAGCCGACAAGTAAAGTCCAGTCCTGGCTGTAGGCTGACGTGCATCGCTTGCAAGCTCGTCAGATAATTTACTGACAATGGCTCTTTAAGGGCGGCGGGGAGGGGGTTAGTTACAGCATAGATGCGAGACGCTACCGAAAGTGCCGTCAATAGAATATAATAGACAATCTCACCGAGTATATATATATATAAGTAGTGAACGTTACCTTTGTATTGATGGAATGCACGATATTTTTGTAATGTATAATACATATGTTTCTTGACACTTCGTTCGTGTCCGCAGTCATTTTGTTTAAATGTAACCGCTTTTGAGACCCTAAACCCGAGTTAAGAACTTTATAAGTCAATATGAATTATGAAACAAGTATAGAACATGATTACTGACAGGCCCCGAATATGACGTATGCATTAGTTAATTTATTATACATAAATAGACAAAGATTGCCGTATGTCCGCGGTATTATCAATTACATAAAAGAATGAACGCAAATTTTCTAGGGAACTCTCCCGTTAACGAACAAATTGGTGGATGGATTTTTAATTTTGGCAGCAAAAATAGAATACGGGCGTACGCACCGTAACACCGCATTGTGTTAGTATTGCGGGTGCTAGGAAATGGAAACATTTTTTTTACGTTAGTATCTGATGTATTTCTACTATTTGTGGTAAAGACCCACAACCATAGCATGCGATGGTTGTGGCTCATGAACTCATGGCAGTGGCCAAACATAGAAAGAAATTAGACTAATTTTAGTTGTAAACAATAATTGTTTACCAGGATGTCTTAGTGCAGTAGGAGAAGCTAAAACGGAAATACTTGTATAAAACATAAATGCTCATATTTATCTGTTGCTGAATAAACCGAATAAGTGCGTTTCTTGTTGCCTGTTTGGTAATTCGACTGACACGAGCGGTAAGCGCGTACCTTGCAGTATTATAATCTAATGCTGTTTTTTGTGTGGTGGATATAATCGAATGCTGTCTATTTTGTGTGGTTGATATAAAACAATGCAATATGTTATTAAAGTCAAGTAATTTTAGCATATATATATGAACTAAATGATTTGCCCAAAACGCATATTACAAGAATTATTGTATCACGACCTGCTATGCAGTTTTTCTTATTTGATTGATTGATTTATTATGAGATGCGCTCAACAGCCTGTCCAGTATCACCTGAGAGGCTGCATAGTTATTTTCGACAGATGTTTGCCAGCTCATCAACGATTCCTAGTTGCATCCCGATATACGTCTCCGTTTGGGGACAAAGGACAACCAAAGCTCGACAGGAGCTGGTTCGCCCTATCGGTATCCCGGAGGTTGTGGATGTGATAATGAAAGCGCCGTCAGGAAAGGCTGCGGGCCCAGACCTCGTTCGGAATGAACATCTGCAGCAGGCGATTATTCTGGCTCCTTGTCTTACTTCTCTCTTCAACGAAATCTTGAAGACATCGCACTTACCTGAAGAATGGAAAGTCAGCCTTTTAAGTGTGTTACCGAAGGGAAAAGGGGATCCCTTGATACCTTCGTCGTACCGTGGCATAGCAAAGAAAAGCGTCATTTACAAAGTACTGTCAGCATTGGTAGCACGTCGACTAGAAGATTTTTTGAAAAGTACCGAGTGCTTGCCAGAGCAGCAGCACGGCTTTAGGCGAGGGAGGTCGACGATGACGGCTTGCTCCGTTCTTCTCAATAGTATTCAAATGACTCAACGGGTTAAACGTAACTTTCTTTTTGCTGTTTTCGTAGACTTTAAGGCGGCTTTTGATACGGCGTCACGAACAATAATCCTAGAGAAATTAGCGCTATGCGGTGTCCCAGCGGTAATACTAAAGTTATTACAAGCTATGCTGCAAGAGGGGTATGTAATCATCGACGACGGGGTAACTGAACACACCCCAATTACTCAGACTACAGGAGTTGCACAAGGCGATAATCTTAGCCCGTTACTATTCTCAATATTGGTGAGCGATCTGCCGGACAAAATCCAGCGTCGACACCCGCAAGTTAGTACACTCATGTATGCAGATGACCTCGTCCTCTACTCCCGGAGTCGATTTCATCTGCAGCAATCGCTTGCTTCACTCCAAAAGTTTGTTGACCTAAATGCTCTAGTGATAAACGTAGCAAAAACGAAAGCAATGAAGTTTCGCCGCGGAGGTAGGCTCGCAGAAAAAGACGAATTGCGCTTGAGCTTAGCACCAATAGATTTTGTTCAACATTTTTCTTATCTTGGAGTAATCTTTTCAACGCAGGGTTTAAATTTCACTAAACATATCGAGGTAAGAGCTCGTAAGGGCATTTTATCGTTTCATAATATTCCAGAGCCTCATCGGTTGTCACTAGATGTCGCTC
Source organism: Dermanyssus gallinae (assembly GCA_003439945.1). Taxonomy (NCBI): domain Eukaryota; kingdom Metazoa; phylum Arthropoda; class Arachnida; order Mesostigmata; family Dermanyssidae; genus Dermanyssus; species Dermanyssus gallinae. The sequence continues at coordinate 43,438 of QVRM01001462.1, forward strand.
TCAAACTTTTTAATTTAAAGATTGCGCCGACCGCTGCTTACGCGATACAGGTCATATGGCCCCACCTATCAAAAGCAAATCTGGAAGTACTTGACAAAATTAAAGCCAGCTTTCTAAAAAGAGTGCTAGTAGTTCACCGCTCTAGCCGCAATCGTCTTGTGTATCTGTTGGCCTCGACACCACTTTTTGTGGAGGAGCTCAGGGCAACTTATGCTTTACCGAAAACGGAGGCCTTTGAGAATCATCTTGCCGAATGGGAGTATAAATTTGCGGATGTTGATTGGCGTTTTTATGAGACTAGAGCGATGACTACAGACTACTGGAAGAGCCCATGTTGTAGAAACAGATACTTCGTTACTGGGTTTGCAATGCATGGATTTCATATGAAGATATGTATACGAAATGGGTGGCATGAGATATCAACCGAGTGTGAATGCAACCTATGCGGAAAATTATGTGATCTGTATCACCTCCAACAGTGTACAAAAGCAAAGTCGCTGATGAAAGTTACTTAGGAGAGCTGTAGCACATATGTGCATAAACCAAATATTGGTTAATAAACAATACATTCATTCATTGATTTATTATGCTTAGCATGTATACCTAAATACACATGTCGCCCTTTTATATCAGGGGCGCTTAGAGCGGTAGCATATGTGTTACCTACGCATCCATATAATCCATGTATACGTCAATACCTACTGATTGGGCTCTTTTTAACATTTGGTTCTAGAGCTAGGGCCTCCGAGAGCTCTATATCTCTGCTCCCCCCTAAGGCTATACATCCTTTGACAATAAGCTCGATTGACTTATTCCCTAGCCCACATGCTTGACATTCTGTACTTTGCCCCTCCCTGTATTTAGATTTGTGTATCTTTGTATCCAACATCCCTGGCATCTGCCAATAGCCTACTAGCTTTCTGAATCTACCTCAACAAGATTCAAAACACCCTATATGTATTAGGAAATACCAACTCATACTATGGACTCCGTAGATTAGAATATAGAAAAATATCGACGGGACTAACCAAAGTGGTTTTATGGATCCTAGGTTCTAACAATGTGTCTAAAGTATTTGTATATTTAAGTTAAGATGGTACAGTCTCAATCTGTTTGCTTTGTGAATACAAATCGGCTAGATGCTGCGCGTTGTGGTCCACGAATTTGTCCGTGTTGACAGGAGTGCTCCCAACAACTGTACGACCCAATAAAACAGTTGCAGCTCCCTTCATACTGCACAAAGTCGCACGGACTAAAAACGGCATTTGTCATAGGATTAACTGCATTTATCTAGTAATTTTTTGTAAGTATTTCTCTAATAATCGGAGTCAATTGAACAAATAAGAAGAGCTCCGGTATATCCCGCACTCTCAAATCGCGGGTTTATTATTTTTTTTAAAAGTTAGTTAAGTAGTTAAGACATTATCCTGGTGCATTGCCAGTAAAGACGTCTGTAACAAAAGTGAACGGAAGGTCATTAAACGTCACTCTTCCTTCATAATCTTGCTTTATGAGGTACTGTAGACTACGAAAAAGTGAGAACATGCGTTTAGGCTGCCGACTGTGGCAGCTACGCAAGCACGGGTGTGGCACGCTTCTGTACCTTGCCATATGTCTGCGTTATATAAATAGTAGATCTGGTTTCAACGTCGCTTAGCAGATATTGGGCCACCCAGCAGTTGCAACAGCTGCTCCTCTGCATTCCGCGCATTGAAAGCTATGCCATCACGGCTGGGGGCACCCCTTTTAAGGGTGAGAACAGAACAACACACACACACGGTCTGTCTGACGGCATTATGGTCAGCAAGCGGAAAGCTATCGCGCGCCGTAGGCAGGAGGTCGACGTAAATATTCTGGCATAAGTTTAGGTCCCCTGTCATGGTGATGATATAGTCGCGTTGAGCCACCTACATATAGATACTCGAATGCTTCCACGTTTAAGTTTATGTTGACTACACATACTTAGCGCGATGGCGAATCACCTACGCTATTACGAAGCATTTGGACTTATCGGAACTAGCGCCGGTGTGGCGCCACCGCTGTCTATCTTTTTTTTTCATAAAACTCCTAAAAAAGTGCCCCGTTCGGACGGGGGCCCCTTTGTGCCCCGTAAGCAAGAGCGCAAGCATCTAATGAGCGTTCCGCTCGTTGGGTGCTTGTCTCTCTCTCTCTCTCTCTGTTGCAATATGCGTGGTTGGCTCAATGAATTGCCGACGCATTGACTCTTCGTGAGTCCGCGGCGGCCTCATGACACCGGGGGTGGCGCACCGGGGTGGTGGATAGGCCAGGACGGGGGGGGAGCACAATCAGGGCAGGCGAAGTATTCGGGACCTGTACGAGTCGTGTGCGGCGGTCATCGTAAGAATGTCCATTACTGTCATTTGGAAGCCGAGCAGCGCCAGCGGAATCACTTGAATGAGCAAGCCGGCGATCGTCAATGCGACCCCCAGCACAGCTCCTGCCACCAGCAAGATATCACGGAGATGTCGCTTTACGTTCATATCTAGCCGAACAGAGCGTGCGTGTGGATGTTGATGATGCTGGCCCTCTCGGCGGAACGAAAATCTTTGCCCGCCGCGCTTGTGACTCATGGCCGTCGCGACTCTCAGTTCGTTGTTTATGCCACCGATATGTCGTTCGCCACTATTAAGTATGGTGTAAAAATAATATTTTAAATATATATATATATATATATATTTCAATGTAATCAATCGTTCACGGTCGGGCCCCTTAACATTTGCGTCCCTGCGAACGTGTGCACCATTACGGGGGGTCCAGTGTAGGCAGACCAGCAATTTCTGGAGGGTTCCTCGAACCAAGGCCGCATTGCCCCGTTGCACATCCAGCGACAGACGCTGTCTGAGGAATACGCCCGCTCGCTTGTCTACGCTGGCTAGAATTAGCCGCTTCCCGACCTTCTGTAGCAAACTGCGAGTAGACGGACCCGGCCCGCCAATGGTCTCGAAGGCAAGTGGGCGAAACTCGTACGGGTAACCGATGTTCTGGTACTTTCTAACCTTGCCTGCCTCGGCGAGAGCCGATACATGACATAACCAGCCCGAGGCGCGCTTGCATGACCGTTGAAGGGGCTAATGAGTCAGTAACTGTCGCGTCCCAAACCAGCATGCATCCGCGCTCGAACGGAGTTAAGGTCAGACCGTCAGGTCTCTTCCCGCCCTCCCTGTCTAGTCCGACGGGCTCCAGGACGCACGGTAGACCACTGGATCGTAGAGCTCTGCTAACTATATATATATATATATATGCAAGTTGTTAGAGAACTACTTCGAGAGCGATATATGGTCGTGGGGTTATGATTTTGACGCATTTGGTGTGAAAGCTAGTAAAATAATTTAATGTTTGTAAATTCTCTTCTAAACGATCGTGTCGCATCTTCTGGCTGGCGTTATATGTTCTCCAGGGGAGGAAGCAAAAGTTTCTCACGAACACGACGGTGGGCTTAGTTTCTGTACAGGAGGACTGGCTGTCTCGCGATGGCACATTTTATGCTTCTATGTTAGGCAACAGCATCAGTGTCACATGTTGTAGTCAATTTATTCTCACTCCGAAACAAAACTTCTCAGAGACCATGTTTCATTGAAAAAAAATATTTGTTTTAACGAGCTCTACAATTCTTTATATCGCGTTCGAGATAGTCCTGTAACACCATATATATATATATATATATATATATATATAACCCTTCAGCCTCAGTTAAATTACATGGAAAAGCAGTTCACACAAGGACATAGATTTGTTATGACCGACTCGTATTTTTGTACGTTCGGCTAGCCGAAGTGCGCTAATTGATCGCGGTCCCTATTATAATCCTCTATATTATTGTTTTTACCACATGTTCAGCAAATAGATAGCCTTGTACACGATTTTTCTCTAAACTGGACGTTTGATCAGGTAAGCGCTCCTTCTCATTACACAGGTGCCTGTTTAATTACTTTTTAGTATACTTCTGAAAGAATGTGTAGGTTTGCTCACCTTCTGGTTATTCATTTGGCATTGTCTTTCTATAGGAAGCAATTTATGCGCTGACCAGAGAAGTCACACCACAGCACGTACAAGGACACGTCGTGGAGATTTGCAAGAGGCTGGATGATTGAATGAATTGATGAGCCGATGTGTTTATAATCAAGGTCGTGTTTTTGTTCTTCGAGTAACCCGTCGGTATCTACGGCTGGCGCACGGTCGACGCTTACAAAAACACATGTGCCACTGGTGGCCAATGGCTAAATGTCGAAAAGGCTCGCAGCCCTTTAATGGCGTCTTTTCGGCGAGACATAAAAATGCGGTGCTGCTCACTGACCTTCACCGCGCCATGTCATGCGTTCATGCATTGTCATTGTGCTACATGATAAGGAAGAGGGTAATATATCTTCGCTTTGTGTGCTGGCACAGCTGCGGTTGCCGAACTCGCATCTCGCTGTATGCGCCTATGTTTCCGGCATCATGGCTAGAGGTTCTTCCGCCTCAAGTTCGTCCAACGAGATTTGGCCTAGCTTGTATAGGATCTCTTTCGATGCTCTTTCGCCAGCCATTACAGCTCCACTGATATAACCGGACCATTGCCATGCGGTCTCTGTGCCGGCAAAATGAATTCTGCCAATAGGGTCTCGCAGGACGCTGCAAACGAAAAGACAAAAACAAATGCAAATACTTGGGTTGATACCGATCTTCGAACATACACTTTTCTACCGTCGGTGCATTCTTTACCTCTTCTATCGCAGAGACAACGATTTAAATGCTGTTGCTGCTGCTGTGTGTTAGTAGTTACATAGTGTAATAGTAGTTCTCTCGATTTCATGGTCGTAAAAATGTCATTTTCAATGTAGAACTTTGTCCGATGTTGTGAATGCACGTATGTGGAAAGTAATTCTGTTATTCTGTATATATATATATATATATATATATATATATATATATATATATATATATATATATATATATATTTATTGTCATTGCAACGTGTCCTGTCACTTACAGCTGTACATGCAAGAACATTAAAATTTAGATATATTGCACTTGAACTCAAATATGTATATGACTATTACTCAATTTAATTTTAAACAGTTATTGCCACCGAACGTGTAGGAATGAGAACAGCGCATTGATGTAATTCAAAGAACGCCTTTTATATAGTTAAGAGTCGATATATATGTATATCAATCTACTTATACAGTGCACGGGCAACAGTACTGGCTCTTAATTAGACAAAAGGCTTTACTTACAGCAGTTTGCTGCTCTTATTCCTGAACGTTCGGTGGCAACAACTGCTTGACATAAAATTGAGTAAGAGTCTTATATACATGCATGAGCTAAAGTGCAATGCGTATACATTTTAATGTTCTTACATTATAGATGCAAGTGATAAAACCCACAATTTTTAAATCTTTGTTTCGTAGTTTGCTTGATAAACTTAGCTGAATCAAAATCATATAGTTATAAATATTACTAGAACAAATAGATTGGCGTCCGGTGTGACAATCTTGCCTTTTGAAAGTCGTTATGACACCAGGGGGCATCAGGCTGGTGTAACACCCTCCCGAATATTCCTCCCCCATCCAGTTGTGTTCCTCGTAGTGGCTGAACTGCCCGACGTATCATGCAAGAACATAGGGAAATAAAAGCGCTTGCGTGAGCCACGTTAATAGATGCAATTGAATATCATAAACCACCTAATAAGACCAAGCAAATAAACCATTAAAAACATCTTGGAGATAAGTACATCGTTGTATGTACGTATAGGCGTAAGAATAGATTGTTCCAAGAGCAGAATTGAGTCAAACATGTTTAGGACATTTGAGCACAGTATCTGCGTTTTGGCGGAAACTTCAATGAGATAAATCTTCTTATCATCATACCTCCAGCAATTAGCTCTAGGTTTTTCAAATTTAAACAATAGTGAGATTAAGCTATACTTCATTTAGAATGTAGGCCAGTCGCCCTGTTAGTAACATTTTAGACTCATTGGCACCTGTAGTTCTGTTGGTGGCTTTTGGCGCCTGGACAAACGCGATTCATACTTTTTCTGTATACACACTGCATGTCTGGGCTGAAAGCTACCGCAGATTTACGAAATCAGAATGACCTGTGCCTTTAGAGGGATCCTGACAACGGCAATTTTATAGTCCTCGTTCCACACAACAGTAAATAATACTAGGTTGAGGGAAATCCACGAAAACATACTCACATTGAAAGTCATGTTTGTGTGGAACGACTTGGCTAGAGTTGCTGCAAAGTGCTTCCTGCGATACGATGGGCTTTTGAGCACAAGAGTCCGAGCTTTGTCCCCTAGCAGAAATCCCACGATGGCTGGAAAGCTGCCGTCAGGCTTGGTATCGTCAAGCGAAAAGGCCACTAGTTCAGGCTCGCCGGGCATGGCCTGCACGGAGCCTGAATAGCCCCGCGGCCGCCAGAATGCCGTCTGCAAGGTTGAAGTATAAGCACCGTCGCTCAAATATTGGAAATCATTTTATCATGCAGCGTCTCTGCCTGTCTAATTTACGGGCTTGAATAAAGTCGTGCGTCGTGCTTCAACCTTTGCAGAAGTGTCGGAAGTCTACACACATTAAAAAAAATACTGGTTGCGATTGTTGGGCAAAAACGGACCTTACGTAACTGTTTTCTGGTTAAAAAACAGGTGGTGCTGTCACTTTTTGCGCGGGGTCCTCCAAGAGAACACCCCAGTCAGTAACCTTAAAATTTTCGGGCTGACCCTCAGCCAACATTTAACGTCCACAGGACTGCTTTCGCATTGCTTCGTGAGACGGACCCCATAAATACAAATGGTGGCAACGGTGGGGTTTGAATCCGTGCACCAATGTGTCTCCTCCGGTCGCGAGGCGCACACGAACGCGCCACGCCGCCGGGCTCAACAACCAGTATAACCTAGATGAGCTCAGAAGCAAAAAAGGAGCAGGGAGATCTTAGAGAGGTTTGTTTCCTAGAGAGACCGCGCCGTGTTCTTAGCGGGACAAAATACCTTTAGTGGGGGTTGACTCAAGACCTTACCCTCCCCGCACCTCGGCACCATGCTGGATCCTAATTACGCGAAGAATCCTGTTTGCAAGGCACTTCTGTGCAAATTCTGTGGATAAAAATGGTAGATTCCAGTGGCCTATACCCACTGAGCGGCCTGAAGAACGCCGTCTAGACATGTTGAACTTGGCAGTGTGATCATAAGGTCTCTTAGGAAAGCCGGTATACCATCCACACGTGGACCGAGAGGTTTGGCGTCAGCTGGCAAAACATGACCTGATGGGGTGACCATTGCATTATGGTCACATGGGAAATCCTTAGCTTGGGATGCAACGTCTTCGTACACAACCGCGGCTTCCCTTACAGCTTACATCAAAGCGGTGCGTAGCAAAGCACGCAAGCAAAAATTGTATAATAACAATCATTATTGTTATTATTAATATTATTTTATTGTGTGAGGTATGAACGTTTAAGCTAGGTTCATCATGCAGGTCTGTTCGTTTCCGGTCAATTTGTGGCGCCTATAATAGAAGCCACATTCCCTCTACAAACGGCCAATAATATAATCTGTCTCAAAAACATGGCCTTGCACGAATTATTATTATTACTATTATTATTAGTCATTTTTATTTTATTTTCTATATCTATTTTACTTTTCGGCCAGAACTTTTCGTACTGATGAACAAATTTGGCAAAGAAAAATTATTGGATTTTTGGCGGCTCGATAGAAGGAACTTTGTTTCAAACGAAAGTTCAGGGTGATAATTTTCAGCGCCGAGATCAAGGACTTTACGGCGTCATTCCTAGCGGCGTCCAAGACGATGAAAAGAACTTTCCGTGAGTTGATTGCGTCATCCTCACTTTTGCGGAGAAAGCGCACATCGCATCGTTGTGCGTCGTATTGGTGACCTACCACAAGCCCTGGCAGTGCTTCCGATGCAACAAGGCGCGTTGAAACGTGTTGCGTAAAGCTGCGAACAATGAGAGAGTATGTGTCATCATCATATAGTCATCATATAGACTCATAAAGTCGGCCTCAACCAGCACATGGGCCGCATGCCTCAAGCGGCCCACCGGCTAGTTTGGCTTATCAGAACGTATCGGGAGCCCACCTCACTGACCTGCTCTGCAGACTGAAACAGTACCGGCCACTGATCGGCTTTCCGTTAAAACAGGCACGCTTCGCACTTGTTGACAAACTACTCGTAGTCTTGCAGAACGTGGCAAAGTTTAATTATTTGGGAGCGTGAACCCAGTTCCTTCTTTTCCGCTCCAAGGCTGTCTACCCGGATGTCAGCAAGGGCTCTTACTAACAAGTCTATTGCAGCAGCAGCCGCTGCCGCCGAGCGTCGCCTGGGGTATTCGCTGATGTAACCGGTGCCTCAAGGTTATTGCCTCCAGGCACTAAGCTGGTGTCACCGAACGCAGCTGGAGTATTTGAGAAAATGCTTGAACGCATCCTCCTCCGGAAACCGGCTACTTCAACAGCACTGGAGATTAATGCCAATAAGTTCAAATTAACCGATAATGGACAAATATGCAGGTGTGAAAGAGGCTGTTGCAACAACTTTCGCCAATATGCTTCTGGACGCTTAGACCTGTCGCGAAGACGGAGTGTGGAACTCCTCGGCGCCGCTGTCTTTACTCAGGGAGCACCTAGCATTATCCGCCGTATGGCGTCTCATCTCTCTCGCAGATGCACGCTCGTCTGCCCCTGGTGTACGCCCAGGTGTTTCTACTCCTATTGCGCAATTTGCTTAGTGTGCAAAAAGTCACGTACTTCTTAGGAGCAAGTCCAGTCTTCAAGATACCCGTAATTCTCCGACAGCTCGAATCGGTTTTGCTGCGATGTGTGTGTGTGTGTGAATATTTGCCTTGATGCGTTTGCGCGCTCTCAGCTCTAGTTGCCACTAGAGCTTCGGTAGTCGCGAGTTTAGAAACCCTCCAGTCTTGTTCTTCTTATTTAATTTCTTGCGTCGACGTTAGCTTGCCAGAGAACTGTTCAAGCCCACAGGACCTCCCAGTAGCTCATCAAGACGAAGCCGTTACGAACAAAGCGTTGAAAGTGGCAGCTCACCTTTAAGAACTTTGGGTCAGAAGAGGGAGATTAGGGCAAGCAGTTAGCGTGGAGCAAAACCTCCGTGGCGCAAGCCCAGTCCCGCTTTGAGGGTTCTGTAGCGGCAAGCCTGACGAATTCGACCCGTTTCGCTCACACATCTCAACCGGAGGGCGGTCTTGGCTAAACGTCCAACCGGATGACAATCTTGGAACCGCAATGTAAAACCAAGAGTTTAGGGTCATATGTAGTCTCGGCCTAAGGTATTGAGGTTTTCGCTGCTGACCCATGTTCTTGCGACACGAACATGGCTGATGCAAAGAGTCACCATCACCCGTTCATCATTGAGACATCAGGCGCATGTTGGGACAGGAGGCTATGGCTATAACGCGGCCAATCGGCCATGCTATCGAAAAGTCGAACGCAGAAGACACCAAAAAAGAGAGATAGCGCATTACCTTAGAAGTTCAGCGCGACAAGGTGAAAATTATTCTTGACACGAAGAGGGGATGAGACCTGGAGGAAGTGATGTATATTCAATCCGTACATTTACCGGATTGCCTTGACAAAAAATAAGCAAAAAATGATTTAAAAAACAAAATAATAATGATTTAAAAAACAACAAATATATATGCCCCTGATATAAAAGGGTGAAATGTGTATTTAGGTATACATGCCAAGCGAACAATAAGTCAATATACTATATAGGTCTCTCTACCTCGTAGAAAAGCTCCAATTTCCAGGCGGCTCCCATCGGCATACGTTGTTGAAGCTGAGAGCGGAGCGGTCCCAGTGGAGGGTCGAAGTGTATTTTCATCATCATCGATGGCGACATTGCCAGGATGACGTGCGATGCCTTAAAGTCGCGGCCATCTTCACAACGAAGGCGCACCGTCGAAGACTTGTGGTGATGGATCGACACCACGGCACAATTACAGACGACGTCCCCTGCAATTACAGCCATAAGATTAGTAATTCGGCACACATTATAGAGGTGCAAATCTATGTTTGTCCACGTCAGCTTCTTTGCCGATATATATATATATTTATTTGGGTTTAGAGGAGATACTTCCTGTATCGGAGACGATTGACATCAAACAGTACGAACGACTTGGGGGTAGCAATTGGCCGTGGTTTAAGAAAATATCTTGCGCTGCGACAACAGGCCGGTTGTCGGAGGTTTATTAAAGTTTTCCGGTGATGCACCCGCTGGCGTGTATGGCCACAAATCTTGATAAAGGAGCTTATTGTATTAAAAAAAGAAAATTCCGAGAGTTTCTAGACGGTAGATTACCTCGCAAAGCGGGAGAAACGTCGCATATGCCGCTAAATTAATTATTATATATGCATTTCTTGTTGACCTAAGAGCTGCATTTGCTTTGATTTGAAAAAAATCGCCGAGAAGTTAGTCAAAAAGGCGTGCCACCACAAATGCTCAAACTGTTGGCCAATATACTAAAGCATGATGTAGTACACTCCACCCGGATACAAGCAAGAGTGACAAGCTCAGCCAGATCAAGGAGAACGCCGCTAGCGTCATTGATACCGGGAGGATCCAGACGCTAAGTTGGTGCCACTGGACACAGCTGAAGCTTTCGAGGAGATGCTCGATAAGCATCCTCCTGCCGCCCCCGACGACATCCTTAGGGATCTGTCCACTAGTCGACCACGACACACGCAGCTTTCTTCAGATGACGCACAGGTGCATGGTTGTCAAAGCCGACTTCAAGAACGCATTTAACTTTCGCATCTGCGGCCCAATTTTTCGTCAAGTCCGCGAGCACGCCTGACATCTACAACGTCGCCCACTTATCATATGCCAGACCCACCGCTCTGCTTTGGGGTAAGACGTCGGCGTTTGGCTGTCAACGGAAAGTTTTAGTCGCACCGCTGATTTTTATCTTACTCCCCCAGCCGATCCTTTTCTGGGCGAAAACGAGCCTCGTTGTATCACACCAAGGCGCGCGACCCCGCTTAGGAGAACCCTGACCCGGACATGGTAGCCACGGATTCCCGAACCATACGGGAATCATCTGCGTCAGCAGAACAAGAGATGAACGCAAGTAAGTGCGAAGTGTTTCACTGAGGGACCATTAAATACGCGCCACCGCGGCCTTCCCCGACACGCTCGCTGCAAGGATACTGTAGAACTCATCAACGCCACTGTTTTCCATCAGGGAGCACCTAGCCTCGTCCGCCGCATTGCGTCTCGTCCGACGCTCATTTGCTCGATGTGCAAAAATTGTATTTCCTAAGAAGAAGTCCAGCATTCAAGATACCCGCATACCTCCAAAGACTTGACTTGCTTCTATTGCGATGTGCGCAAGTGTGTCTGCCGGTCAGCCTCAGTGGTATCGGGTTTAGAAGCCGTAACCTTTGTTCGACCTGGATTTATTCTTTAAACATTTTCTTCCCAGGAAATTGTCCCTGGCCCTCTTTGGAGAAGAAAAAGCTCATCCATACGAGGCCGTTCAGATGTGGTAATTCCCTTTCGGGGATTCAGGGCCAAACGAGGAAGATAAGGCCAAGCAATCGGCGTAGGACAAAACTTTTCAGGCGCAAGCTAAGTCCCGTCTCGAGGAAGGCTCCTTAGCCGCCATAATAGCCTTTGCTCTGAACTAGGTGATGTTACTTAAGATGTAACGCTGCGACCTGATACGTTCAGTTGGCTCTAGAGTGATCGTAAAACACGCAAGCTCGGACAAAGCGAAGAGAGTATGCTTCAGGTTCGCATTAAGACTAACGCTTCGCTCTCGCAAGTAAATTTAGGCACCATTATCTGCGGCGTATAGCCTGCGGACGACGAAACTGTCGTAAACCTCACAATCATTCCAGTAAAGGAACTGTAATACACAGTATTAATCAACGATTTATTATACAATAACACATTATTAGCGAGGGAAAAGAAGTCAGTGTCGCTCAGACAAATAAAAGGCCTTAGAGCGTTCGAGCAATAGAACGAGCTGCAGCGCAACCCTTCTAAAAGCAAGCTATTCCTACAGGGTTTTGAGAACCAAAAGCTGCATTTAACAGCAAATTACAGGGCATCCTTGGGGAGGACCTGGCCGAGATAGGAAAACAACTCTCCCGGTTTTTCCAGCGGCTGGGCCATCTCGGAAGACACTAAGCCTACTTTCTGCTCCGGCACGTAACAGCAGTGTAAAAAGTCTCGTGCGTGCTACGGACCTCATCGGCCTTCATTTTGCCACCAGACAATGTGAGCCTCAACGAAAAGGTGAGTAGAGCCTTAGAAACCATCCTCGACCTGGTGCTCGAGGACAAGCCATGCACACAGGTAAGTCTGCCGAGCCGGCTAGGTGGAATGGGCATTTGGTCGGCCACCGACCTCGTCATAGAGCTGCGCCTCCGCTGTGCCCACTACTACCGGCGGACTTGTCAGCCACCAACAGCTCTAGAACGAGCGTCAGTCTGGTCGTCTCTCTGAGGAATAGGTGATCAGACAGAATGAGCGGGACCAATTGCCACTCAGGGTTCCCTTTGTTGACACTTAAATCTGTCTGCGAGTTAGATATGGACAACATTAGACTGCAAGCGGTGGTCTCGTTTGGCGGCGCCGGTGAGTGACTCGATGTGTTTTCGTTCTAGCTCGTCGACTGTAAGCTGGCTGACAACTAATTCAAGCCGCCAGTGGCCTTGAACTTGGCATTGTCGTGTTTGAGAGAGAGGAGTGGTCATACTGTAGAACGGTGTGTGAGAAGGACCCGCATCGGCTTAGTTGCACTAAGCTAGCCAGTCTTACAAAGGGTAGCCACAACGCCATCAGTTACACCCTCGGGCGAGCTTTCAGACAAACCGGTTGCCGCGTTACGTTGGAGCCCGGTGGACTGCAGAGAGACGATAGGCGTCGACCGAATGGTCATTGGCCGGTCGGGACTGGGACCATAATTGGCCGCTGGCGTGGGACGTCACTGTCTTCGACACGTACGCCTTCGGCTATCGTGCACTAGCGCCAGCGCGGGCGTTGGTCACATCATTCACCAACTGGATGCACAAACGGCATCTGTACGCAATTTTTCTTATATCACATTGTAATGGCGTTCGGTCTCGAGTCATGCGGCGTTCGGGGCAGAGGTAAACTCAAACTGACAGAATAGCTTGTGAAGAAGCTCTTTGAGGCTACAACAAAGCCAAGATCGACGGCCTTCCTCTGTCAAAGGTGCCGTTGGAACTGCAAAGGCACAACGCCAAGATGATGTTGAGTAAGCACCAACACTCAAGCAATAAAAATGCTAATAATACAAAGTAAATATAATAATAATAATAATAATAATAATAATAATAATAATAATAATAATAATAATAATAATAATAATAATAATAATATTAATAATAATAATAATAATAATAAAAATAATAAATATTTCGTTTCACCGGGAGTTATACCTTCTACGCTCATGCTTCTCCGCGTCGAGGCTAAACTACCTGTTCAGAGGAATCAACTGCTCAACCTTCTCGTCCCAGTTGGAGGAAATCAACTCAAAGCTGGGCCTCGCGTTGGAATCTATAATTAACCTGCGGTTGCGAAACGACCCCTTAGTTCAGGCCTCCTTACCGGTAGCCGGAGGTGGACTGGGCCTGCCTGAAGCAGTTTCACTCTCAGTCGCAGCACACATCGCATCCTTGCATTCGGCGACTAGTGGCGTTGAGTCTATCCTGGACCCCCAGGCGGTTGCGAATTTTCAGGCTACACTTAAGCGGACTCAGGATGACGCCATCGCATTTTGTGGGTCTCTACCGGAGACACCTTCTATTCAGCACGCGTGGTCGGGACTGGCAAACGAAGGTCGATGGAAAGGCTTATGGGACCGAGCAACTACGTTCACCGACAAAGCGAGGTTACAGGCGGTTTCCTCATCGGGTGCAGGTGCATGGCTGCACGCCCTCCCGAGCCCTCAGCTCGGTACCCTCCTGGACGACGAGTCTACACGAATACTAGTCGGGTTGAGGTTGGGGGCAGGGCTAGTCTTCCCACAACGGTGCAGATGCGGTGACGAGGTCGACTCACTAGGTCACCATGGACTTCCCTGTGCCCAGAGTTCAGAATCGCACGCCACTCAGCTTTGAACGAGACATTTCGCAGAGGGCTGCGATCGGCAGGCTACCCATGCATTTTGGAGCCGTCTGGCTTAGTCAGAGACGATGGAAGGAGACCTGATGGTATGACCCTGACTCCCTTCGAGCGGGGCCAAATGCTGGTGTGGGACGCGACCGTAACCGACTCTTTAGCTCCCTCAATGGTCGGCACGGGCGCAACCCGCCCAGGACACGCGGTAGCCCTAGCGGAAGCAGCCAAGTGCAGAAAGTATTCAAGCATCGGTTACCCACACTTGTTCTCACCCCTTGCATTTGAGACATTGGGGGGCCTGGGTTGCTCACGACAAAACTGCTCAAGGATGTCGGGAGAAAATTGGTGCTTGCTACAGGAGACAAGAGAGCGGCGAGTATTCACTGCAACGTCTGTCATTAGATGGGGGAAAGCCGAGGGGGAATGCCGCTTCGGTGAGAGGTATCCTCGCTAGGGCTAAACCTCAAGGCGTTAGGCCCAAGCCTGGACCTAACGCCTTGAGGTTTGCCCCAGCGGCTGTGTACATGTTCTTACATCGCAAATGTTTATTTTGCTACACTTAAATACATTTTGAGGTATATAAAAAATAGTTTGTTATGTAAAAGCTAAACCCGAGTATGTGTTTCCTGATTAAGATCTTAGTAGCTTGCATATGCTACTATTTGAATGTATTATTCGCGTATTGCCATTGTCGTTAGATCAGTGTAGGTATATGAATTACGAGAAATACCGTCAAGTGACGAGGCTATGGCTTCAGGCAGCTGTTGCATACCGCCCGCCAGCTTCCTCTCCTGGGCACCTGCAGTGATCCCATTGATTACCTCCGTTCCTCCAGCCTGACGAGTATACCACAGACCGAAGAGCATCGAGATTTCCCATGGCTCGCATGCCATATTCACCTGAGTAAACCACGCGCCTAGCTGGCGACATTCCCTATGCTTACCCGCACACGTAAACGCAGCTTTAGTATATATATATATATATATGCATTTTCAAAACCGATTTTATTATGCGATAGTCTATCAACCAATTTGCCATTGGCTCTCTCTAAGAGGTAGAACACGCAAACTGTGTTTTGCTTACATAAGATTTGTAGTGCGTGGCTCTGTTGCGATTAAACACAGTTGTGCCAAGTGCCCTAGTCATTTTCTAAAATTCAAATGCCACGAATATCAATTAAGTTCTTCTATTGAGAATTAAATCTCTTTTGAGCAATCCTTGTATGGGCTCAACTGTTCACTTGCAGACACGTTTGTGATTAATAATGTTAAAATCAAAGTTGCAAAAATCGTTTTTTTTTGTCCTATACTCTAAGTTTAAATTGTACGTAGCCAAATACATTATTTGCCAAACATTAAAAAATGTGTTTTAATTATTTCAGGTTCAGAACGAACTAGGAAGGACCACTCACTTGGACGAGCAATGTTTGTCGATAAAGTCCTGGAAACTCATGTGGTCCCACAGCGAAGCGTTGGGCGCGTTCCAGGGCTCTTTCGGGGGAATCTCCTTGCCGAGCTGATCAATAAGACGGAAGAACGATGAGACGTCTTCCTCTACACAAGTATCGTTGATGGTAGGCATGTCCTCATTCGGCGATGCCCGACGCTTGCCCTATGACCGTCGCCAATGGCTGCAACCATTTATTTCCACTCTCTTTCTCTGCGTACTACTACTATTCGCATTCTAGTTAGTTCCTAAAATGGCTTTAACAAGCAGTGTCTCGTGAAAGAACCAGTTATGACCTTATTTGTGAGGTTGTATGTCAACTAGTCGCTAACATCGTTATAATAGCGCTTTTTAGTAGTTGCAACACAATAGCCTCTCGTGTAGCTTCCACAACAAACCAACAACCTCTCTACCGGACCGGGAACGATCGAATCAGCCTGTGACATCTACGGAAATGGCCACAATGATATTGCGCACACAGTGAAGGCGAGAAAGTGTCTAACTTACATTAATGTAATAGATGAACCTATTCTCATTGTAGACCTTGTAAAGTTTGTGGTCGAGCTTCAGCTCTTGAAGCATCCTGATAAGGTGGTTTTGGGTAGGCCCTACGTAAGCGCCGCCCGTGTCCATATATCCAAAGTTTTGGCCCTACAAACACATGCACATCAAATACAATATATACAGCGCAGACAATTTAATTCCTTTGGGAAAATCCAGACAGCCCCTTAATGTTTTCTTTAATAAGACTGCACTATGGTGCTGTGAAAATAGGTTGATCATTAATGCGTCACAAAAAAAGTGATGCGGTTTAACAGATGAGCCCTATACTTAAATGTATTTGTTTAGAAATATAAATGGGTACGCAATAGAATTGGTCAACAACCTTAGAGAATTAAGAGTAATATTGACGTCCGAGCTGTGTTCTACTATGAATATGGAACAAAGGGGGATGAAGACAATTTTCTTAATCGTAGTGTGGGGTGCTGGGTATAAATCCACATATTTAAAAAAATATCAAAATGTTTTCTGCAGTAGCATATTGCCTTAACCTGTTCCCAGACGTATCCAGCAAGCTAACATTAGGCAATCCCAAGAATATCGCCAAGATAAAAACCTTGTTTCTTAAAAAATCGATTGCGATGTCAATAACCGCCTTATTTTTTGTTGATGGTGGATATATTTTTTTCTGTGGAGAAGGTATTAAATGGAGTTTCGCACTGTCGCTACGAGTCTCTTTCTCAAGCAGTGTGGGACACGACCCCAACGGTTGGATGTTATTCCTTAGACCCATACTCACTAAACGCACCCTTAAGCTTCACTCCCTGATAGCCCAGATCTTCATAGAACAGTAGTATGGAGTATATCAGATTTAAACACCAGACGCACCACAAGCCTGGACCCCATACAAGAAAAGTGACGTTAAGTTTTTGGTGGGATGCGAAGGGGGTGATCTTTTATGAGGTGTTGCAACCAAACTTGCACCAACAACCACCAAATTGATCGTTTCGATCAATACGATAAAATACTGCCAACATCTGGGCAATTTGAAGAGAGCCATTATTGGCGAACAGACGAGGAATGACTTTCTACCACGACAACGCAAGACCGCGCAGATCTTTGCTCTCCACCAAGAAGTTAATGAAATTTGGATGGAATATTTTCCCAGGTTTTGAAGGTGTTAAAACGTATAGACCATTATTTCGGAAGTCAGGACGCCACCTTCTAGAGGAGTGTAATCATGAGCTTGCCTTAAGTTGGGCTAAGGTAGTTGATCAAAATGGGCAATACAGCATTCAATAAAAGGTTTACGTTGTAACGACATGTGTCTTCAAAATGGGTGAACAATTGGAACGAATTTATAGATCAACCTAATATAAAGCCATACTTACCTTGGCAGTGTGTACACGACCTCCGACTCGATCTCTTGCCTCGAGGACGACCACACTTCGATTGAATTTTTGTAGCTGGCGGGCTGAAGAAAGACCTGACAAGTACCATGACAGTTGATTGAAGTGAGTAGGGGGTAATTATTAAACATAAAGTCAATAAAAACAAACCGCTACATTTGCAGGCTTCTAAAAAACACCATGTCAATTTTGCGCCTGACAATGCGCAACCAGGCAACACAAAATGCGATATGAGGCAAACAGAATGCGATTTGCAAATGTGATCTCAGCAGAGACATTGCTCGGTTGCGGTTAGAAACACGTCGGAAGCTTTCGTTCCACAAACAATTTTCGCTGTTCGTGTTCTAGAAGTACAATCATGAAACCTTTTAATGATTAATGAATCAAAGCTGATTCTGGTGGCGGCACATACGACCTCCCTGCGAGGTTTTCTATGTCATCACTTGGACATTTCATACTCCACCGGCGATTTAATTACACCTTTGTCGGTGATTCTTTATTGGCAGGGTGCTTCGTGAATATACTTTATAAGCCTAATTGGCCATATAGCGCACATAATCGTCGCAGAGCTCACAGAAGTGTTGCATGCATGGAGCCCGAGGTCCGTTTTTTTTGGCATGCTAGGTCTGGGTTAGGTAAGATCAACGCGCGACTTGTTAATCGCTTCCATGACATATATAGCGCATAGGAAGAAGTTGACACGACCAGAGGAAGTGAAACACGCGGATATCTTGTGGCAAAACAATGACGACAACGCTGAGGATGGTGATGATAATAGCGACGAAAATCATAAGAATAATGTCACTAGGTAGCTTAAATAATGATATTCGCTTAGATAATAATCGCTGGTAGATATGCACTTAAGGTATGTCGGCCCATGGACAGGTTAATTATGGTACTTACATGAATTTACCGACATAACGAGTCAGAAACAACAGCAAGACTATGCAGGTGGTCACGTTGTTGTATTCATCTAATAGCAAAACCGCTAACGAGTTTAGAAAAAATCTCACACTAGATCTTCTTCTCACTGCATTTCGAGCACATTCAGATGTAACGCTCTACCCGCACCCCTCCCTGGGCGTCTACGAATCCTAGTTATTCTATCTGATAATTGATGGAAATGTAGATAAAGGCACTTGAGCGGGCATGGAGATTGCCGGCTGATGAATAATATCTTACAGACATATTCTAGTACTAGACTCAATCACGACCACAGCACTTGTACATGTCAACACAGATGTCGAGGTAAGTGTTGTTTTCCGGAAGCTTTCTGCTTACTTAAGGTAGTTTACTACATGGGCACGTATATATATATATATATATATATATATATATATATATATATATATAAAGTATGAACTCAAAATTGATTTAAGTGTAGCAAAATATACATTTGTGATGTTAGAACATGTACACAGATTCTTTATTTATATATATATATATATATATATATATATATATATACTGTGGATCTTACCGCTGACTCCAGCACCAACAATAGCGACCGGCAGGGCATCGAGCGAATTGGGCCGCGTTTTAGGAGATGGCAGACTACTTCGCCACCGCTGCTGCTGCTGCTGTAGCCAACGGGATCCAATAAGAGGAATCTTCAGTGGGCTTGCACGTTCCGTCGGCTTCACGCTGGTCCAAAATTGCGCGAATGTTCCCACCAGCAATGGTAGATTGTACGCAAGCATCATCCAAGCAAGCCGAACATCAACCACAGCAACCACAAACAACAACGACAACCACAACGGCCCCGACACGACCTGGACACCTTCAAAGCGGATTCCTGCTTCTAGCTCTAAGCTCAGCTATGCTGGTGGACTGCACTGGACTCGCTCAGACGACGACAATGATGAGCGGAGTCATCGATATGGCGGCCGCAAAGGAAGTGCTACGCGATGAGGTGGCGCACACTGAGTTTAGACAACACTAATACCCCGGTAGTACTGCGTGACCTAGGCATAAGGGAACACTCACATCTCCATCTGTATATATATATATGTATAAAGAGAGATGGAGGATACCTTGAACCCTCTCTCCCCATATATATATATATATATATATATATATATATATATATGTATAAAGATAGATGGAGAATACCTTGAACCCTCTATTTTTATATATATATATATATATATATATATATATACATATCTAGAAATATAGGGTTCAAGGTATCCTCCATCTATCTTTATACATATATATATATATATATATATATATATATATATTTATATATATATATATATATATATATATTATATATATATATATATATATATATATATATATATATTATATATATATATATATATATATATATATATATATATATATATATATATGATATATAGAGGATATATTGAATCCTCTATTTTCATATATATATATATATATAGGGAGAGAGAGAGAATGTGTTCAAGGAAACAGGCACTGAATTACTCACTAAGCCGTAAGTAGAGGACAGAGTGGGATAGTCTAGGTACTGAATTGCAACCGCAGAGCTACGAACTGACTTCGTCAGTTTCACCTGTTGGCATGGCCGGGGCAAACAATACTAGCTGTACACGATACGCATAGCCTCAGATTAGGCAAGTAACTCAAATAGTACACTGAAAACACATCTGTCATCCGAATAGTTAAGCAGGATTCACTTATATTGATCTTTGCAGTTCCAATATATGAATATATATATATATATATATATATATATATATATATATATGCACGCGTAACTACGAAGGGCAAACACATTCAGGGGAGCTGCTTTTCTTGTTGTTGTCTTAATCAGTAGGCCTGTTTAACTACTGTTTAACTAATCGGATGACAGATGTGTTTGTAGTATACCAATTGGGCGATCTATCTAACCAGCAGCTATGCGTATCGTATGCAGCTCTAGTGCCGCTTGTTGTGGCCATGCCAACAGATGGAGCTGCTGACGAGGTCAGCTCCGCCGTCTAGCCCTGACAACAGCGGCGGAGCAATTGCAACATGAGTACAAATCATGTTTCTGTCATGGCAGAATTTTCCACTTATTCTTTCTTATAATCCCTTTTTCTCTCTCTCTTTATATATATGGTTTATTGTGCTTATATATATATATATATATATATATATATATATATATATATATATATATATATATATATATATATATATATATAAGCACAATAAACCATTAATTGGGTGTTCACAATTACACTCTCGCGAAGTTTTTTTAAAACATACAATCACCTTTATTGTCACATAAAAGGTTGTGTGCTATAATGTATCATGGTCATATATGCGGCCATTTGGCCATCCGCCAAGCAGACAATTTACGAGTTTGCGAACTCACAGCGGGCTTTTGGAGAAACTGATCGTTGGCTCCTTAGGTTATTGGAGCGTTCATCACAAAAAGTGTCCTGGTGAGCCACATTTGCTTAATTGACGTAGAGCAATATGTTGCCTTGTACGAAAACCAAGTCTACACTAGGAACCACATCAGCCAACACGTATTTATTTAAGTCTCCCATAAAAGTTTGCCAGACTTGGAGCTGCCCAATTGGCTAGAATTATCAAGAAAGCAGTCAAATTATGACGAATTGTGTAGACGAATGTCTAAAGATAGCTTCTGTCGAAAAGCTCACGTTATCAACGTCAATTACCAGCAGCGAACCAGGGCCGTTAAGCTCTTTGCTAATTGTCTTCTGGATCATAAGTCTAGATGTACCCAGGTTTCAATGGTTTAAAGATAAATGGGCAAACTCTATCGGATCTCTTAGGACCATTTTCGGCATTTACTCCGCTGCTTTCGCGGCATAGCCGACCTGTAGAGCATTGTGACTAACCCTTAAAACGGGGCTCCTCAGAGTCATTCACATCCCAGACCAGCGTCTAAAAGCTGGCGCGTCGTTCGTGAACTCGTGACATCGTCTAGAGGACGATGTCACGACAACGCACATAACCATGGCCCTGTTCCCAACCAGACGTAAGCGCTTAGCCACTTGTCCACTTCATCTTAGGCGGCCTAATCGATTGGCCTGAACAGCTACGGTTGATCGAGAGCAGATTCTACACTTGCTTGAAAGGAAAGATTTTCAGGTGGCGACGTCCAACGTAGGCCAGTAGACGTCTCTATGCACACTTAGAAGGAACAAGTCTTCATCACCAACAGTCGCTCGAAGCTTTTCTAATCATATGCAATTAAGCCTCGCTAATCCTATGCAATTAAGCTCGTTTAGCCGACTCTAGCGGTGTCTTGATCTGTTCTATGCCCTGCAGGATCTAGCAATGCGACACGCCCTGTCTTCCGCAGTAGAAATGAAGGTCACAACTGCAGAGCTGGCGGTACTTACCGGTTTTTATACAAAATAATACTGGAGTGCATCTAGTACTTAAATATACGTGCATGAACACTTGACAGCTCGTTACAGCTCGATACAACAATCATATTGGAATATGATTGTTGGATAAGCTCAACTAAACCATACGAATTTGACACAGACCTAAAGAAGGAAACATTCCATGAAAGGTTGACGCTTAGGCACATAATACTTTATTCGTGCATTTTATCTAATCCTGTAAAGCACTCTCTAGGACACTATACAAACATAATCGCCTACAAATCATCCACAAGTAATTTGTGCAATGTTCAATGCGAAAAAGATCCTGAGTCTTTAAAAACTAGTATTGATGACATCAATTGTAAAATTCACATGCAAACAAAAACAACTTAGGGATCTTGCAAGGTTTTTGAGATTTTTTAATGATAGAATACGGATAGCTTTCGTTTTCTTGAAGTAAAATTTGTACTTATTTTTCGACGAACTGTCTGTCAATTACTATACATTTCTTGATGCGGTAGATCTATGCATTGAAAACGATCCTCCATATCGCGTTTTTTTTTTGTCCAGCCCCACCGCGACGGTTGTAAGCACCGATTTGCGTGAATTGAAACTCCTTCCTCTAATTCCTTTCTATGTTCCGAAAGAAACTGCACAGTATCGACTCGCGTGAATGAGCTGGCCGCTTCACTAGCGTGTGTGACTTCAAATGCTGCGAAAAAATCTCAGTGTTTTTAGCCCGGTAGGCTAGGTACATTTTCGTGGTAGGAGGAACCATGGCCTAAGCGACGCTTTCGAGCTCTTCCTGGTGAGCGCAGTGGAAACTTTTGGCCAACATTGTGCATATAAACTTATCTATAGTAACACCACCTTCCAGTTCGACCATCGCCACAATTTTACTACTGAATAAAATATGGAACTTTATTAGAAAAGATTATTTTTCGCTGCTTAGTGAGGGGGAAGTAAAAACTGCCATTAGTACTTAACAAAACGGAAACTCAGCGGGACCGGATTTCATTGTTTACGAACACATTAAAGTGAACATTGATATTTTATTCCTCGTTCTTACAAGACTATATAATAAACTTTTCTTCTTCTAGCCTTCAACTAGGTCGTATACCCGATGAGTGGCGAAAAAGCTTTTTTCAGTCAATCTTCAAGCGAAAAGGAGACGCTACGGACCCGCAAAACTACAGGGGCATCGCTCTCACAAGCGTCCTATACAAGATCCTGACGTCGTTGGTCGTTTCAAGATTACAAGCGATTACACAAGATATGATTCCACATGAACAATATGGTTTTACTCAAGGTCGATCAACTGCGGGTGCAGTAAAGTTTGTTTTAGAATATGTGACACATCGCCATCGTGACAAGGAAATGACATACGTGGCTTTTATCAATTTAAAAACTGCATTGGATTAAATACCTAGGGATCGACTTCTCGAGATAATCAGGTCTAACTTTTTAATAACAACAATATTTAATCTACTGCATGACATGCTAAGTCATAACTTCATAACCATTAAAATGGTGACCACTATGTACTGGAGACCGTCACGCAGAACACGGGCGTGGCACAGGGCGATTCGGCCAGCCCTCTTTTATTCATATTGTATGTGGCCGGGCTATCAGGTCATTTACGTGATATCAAAGCACCCCGCGTATTTTATGCTGACGACCTTGTAATACTAGCCAAATCCCGAGACCACCTGCAGTATTACCTCAGTGCAACAGCAAAATGGTGCGAAGAAAACAAACTAACAATCAATATTGCGAAGACGAAAGTTCTCCGCTCTAGCAGAGGAGGGACATATGCGGCGGCGGGCCACCACGTTAAAATTAACGGACAATCTCTTGAACTTGTCAGCCAATTTGCTTACCTTGGAGTCACCATAACCCTACAACTCTCCTTCAATCGACATATTGAGGAGATGCGGGCCAAAGCCACAGCCGCAATAATTCTGCTTGGTGACCTCCGTGACGTAGACTTGAAAACCGGCATGAATGTTTTTCGTATGAAAATGCTACTAATAGTGTGTTACTGCTTGCCCGTACTCGCAACACACTTGGCCCTAAGCGATATGAAAAGTCTAGATAAAATAAAGGCTTGGTATATAAAACGAATATTGGACTTACCAAAGAATGCGTCAGCAACACTCGCAATGGAGCTGTGTATAGAACAATCATTAACAGAAGAGTTGGTACTGAACAAGCTACCGTTCAGTCCACAAGTGTTAGACGTCTACAGAGATTTTCGAGAGACTAAGAACATGCAATTCGTTATGAATAATTATACCGAATTACCAGCTTTCGTCTCCCAGAGGTGGAAAGGAGCGTCACAAAGTAATCGTACAACCATTTGTCGAACCACGTGGCATGGATACCACCATTATATTTGTATGAAACCTAACTGTTTCAGTATTGAAGATTGTGTGTGTAGTTTTTGTGAAGAATATGACATCGGGTGCTACCACATACTCGAATGTACTGAAATTGAAGGGGAGTCTGTTACCTTGCGAGTGAAATATGTACTGTCCTAAATCGTTGTATTGTTCCTAATCTACCAATTTATGGTGAAATAAAAGCTTGATTTATTACAAATTCTTGAGCCAAAGGAATCGTCTTTTTGCCCTGCGAAAAATCACAAGACACCTATCGAGCAGTTTTTGGCTTTTTGTCGCCCGTTGCTATTTTTAGACGTCCGTCACGAGGTTTATCATATTAAATTGTCCACTTCGAAATTTTCTGTACCATCTATGTACACTCTGCAGAAACAAGGCTTCATCACCAACAGTCGATCGAAGCTTTTCAAAATATTTTTACGCACTTAAGCCTCGCTGGAAGTTGAACAGAAACATCCTTCGGAGGATTGGATTTTAACCCATTTTCTACTACGCTGGAAATTTCAAGTACTTTCCTAGGTCATCACTTATTAACACTGGTTAACAAAAGTTTAATTTAAATACATTTCGCAATAGCCAATTCTTAATGATGTCCATATCAGGCTCTAAGTGGAGAAGCGCAATGGTTAATGTTGTTAGAATGGTGTCTTCAGTGTGCACACCTAAACTAAAAAACAAATCTTACATATAAAGTTTACTGCCTGTACCTTATGCGGTTAAACAAATAACGGTGCTAATAAACGAACTGTTTTGATTCAATACGAGGACAAAAATGTGACCGTGGTATTGATGGAATAAATTATGTATGTACAGGGTGTTTCCAAGCGTTTTTTATTCGATAGTAAGAATTGTAGAGCTCGTTAAAGCAAATATTTGTTTCCAATAGAACATGGTCTCTAAGAAGTCTTGTTTTGGCATGAGAGTTAAATTACTACAATTTGTGACACTGGTGTTTTTGCCCGACATACGAGTATCAAATGTGCTGTTGCGAGTTGTCCTTCTATACAGAAACTAAGCACACCGTCGTGTTCGTGAGAAAATTCTGCTTCTTCCGAAGAACATATAAGGCCGGTCGCAAAACATGCGAGACGGTCGTTTAGAAGATAATTGGCCAAAAATTGAGTTCTTTATTAGCTTTCACGTTAAATACCTTAAATCATTACCCGACGACCACTCACAGCGCTCAAACCTAACATATTCAGTCGCAACACAGTTATTTTACATGCACTTAATCTGGACATCCCGCTGAAAAATCGTAGGATAATTATTTTGAGGTCTTTGGTGTAAAAGCTAATAAAGATCTTTCGGCGAATTCTCTTCTAAAGGACCGTGCCGCATCTTCTGGTTGTCTCGCAACAGCACATTTTATGCTACTATGTCGGGCAAAAACACCAGTGTCACAAATTGTAGTCATTTAACACTCATTCCGAAACAAGACTTCTTAGAAACTATGTTCCATTGGAAAAAAATATTTGCTTTAACGAGCTCTACGATGTTTACTATCAATAAAAAAAACGTTTGGAAACACCCTGTATATATATTTATTTTTCGTATATTACATTATGTTTGTAGAACACATATTACAAGAGATTAGCTAAGCCAGTGTGCCTAGCGGGTATGTATTGTGACTATCACGTGTCCGCCTTCGTCTAGGCTAGGCCGAGACCACTTCAGAAGTGTGCCCCGAACGGAGGCCGCGTTTCCACGTTGTATGTCGAGATCCAGACGTTGTTTAAAAAAGGACGACGATCTGTTATCACCGGTTGACTGATCTAACAAAGTGCCGACTTTGCGGATCAGCTGTCTGGTCCGAACACCAGGACCACCCATGGTCTCAAACGCAAGTGGCCAGAATTCGTGGGGATACCCAATTGATGAGTATTTTCTTAGCTTGCTGGTCTCCGCAAGGTGGGCTGCATAACCGGCTTCGGATGCGCCGCCACCGACCATAGAAGGTGCTAAGGAGTCGGTAACGGTTGCATCCCAAACCAGCATTTTGCCTTGCTCGAATGGTGTAAGTGTCATCCCGTCTGGACGCCTGCCGTCCTCCACGCAGAGGCCCGGGGGTTCGAGGATGCACGGACGACCGCATGATCTGAGGGCTCTGCTGAAGGTCTCATTGATAGCGGCATGTCGAGGGCGTCGGCCTGCGCTGATGATACACGAGAGGCCGTGATGTCCCAGTTTGTCGACGGGGTGACCACATTGACACCGATGGGGGCTAACCAGGTCTGTCCCCAGTCGTAGGCCTACTGCTATACGAATCGTCTCGTCGTCAAGAAGGGTGCCTATGGGTGCACTGGGAAGCGCGTGTAACCAGGCGCCTGAATCCTTGGCGGACACGGCGTTTAGGCGAGCTCTGGTCGTGTCGTCGGGAGCTTCATTAAAGAGCCGTCGTTATACTTCAGCGTGTAAAGGGGCACTCCAGTCATGTTGAGATAGTATGTTGTCAGGCCTGCCACCGCACCGGGCCTCAAGGTTCCCCTGAAGCTGGGCTAGGCGGCTTCTAAACTGGCCAACTCCTGCTGTATCTAAAAGGGGGGTTGCCCTGTTTTCTGCGCTTAGCATGGAGGAGACTATGGCAGGACCGGCCAAGGTCTGTAAGTTCGGAACCCCGAGGCCTCCTTGAGAGACGGGCAGTAATGCCTGTTGCCGTGCGCTAGGTGGTAAATATGTGTTGAGCAGAGCTTCGAGGGTAGACAGTGTCAACTCGTGGAGCGCTTGCAAGTCGTCGACCCGATTGGATAGGTCAGCTCCTCGAAGAAGGTGGATGAGTCTCAAGGAAGAGAAAGAAGACCTGAGTAAGAAGAGTCCCCGATGGGCTCCTAGAAGAGGAAGGCGAGCGGCGGCATTTTCCAGTTTTACTCTCCAGCGCTCGATTGCTGCTGTAAGCCCTTCGGGACAAAGTGGTACACCGAGTAGTTCCAGATCGTCCTTGGCAGTCACCTTGCAGCCGGGCAGGAGGTCTCGAAGTAACTGTATATCTGGGGAAGCCTCACCGGTAGAGCCCAGGGTGCATACTTCACATTTGGCAGGGTTTAACTCCAGCCCAGATATTACACCATAGTTAAGGACCCGTCGAATGTCCTCCGCTACTGTATGAACGTTTCCTCCTAGTAGGCCATCGTCAAGGTACCAGAGGTTCAGCGGGCTTTTAAAGGAATCTACCAGATCCTTAATACCCAGACAAAACAGAGGTGGTGCTAAGGGGTCTCCCTGCTGCAGTCCGGTGGCGGACGAAATAACATGCTCAGGCAGGACCAGATGGGAAGGATGCCGATAAGCTAGCCCGACGTGGTGCAATAGATGAGGGGCGTGGGATTCAACGACCTTCATCAGATGATCGCGTCTCATACTGTTAAAAGCGTTTCTAAAATCGAGCTTCACAAGAACCCCTGAGCGTTCGCGAGAATCGAGAAAAGCACGAGTTGCATGAATGGCTACCTCGGTCCCGCCCGGCGTTGCAAATCCCAACTGATGTGCACCAGTTGCGTTAGAAATAACGGCCTTGTTGTGGTTACTTCCGATTTTTGCGGCGAGCCTGCGTAGCGTAGACGAACAAGCAATCGGACGTACCAATCCGTTCTTTTTCTTCAGGGCAAATAGTCTTGCGCCGAATATCAACGGTTGAAGGCAAGGAGGGGGGTTGCCCCAAAGAAGAATGTCTACAGCCTTTGCCAATGCGAAGAGCAGGCTAGCGGCGACGTCGTTGAGGGACGGTGAAAGAAGGTCCATTAATAGCCGCGGTCTCATAAAGTCTAGCCCTGCGGCGGAGCTCTTAGAGAAGCTCTTGATAGCCACCTGAATATCTTCCTTTGATGTGACGTAGGGCATAGGGGTTCTGGTCAGTGTCGGCCATTCTAGGTCCTCGGGAGCTAATGGGTGTTGCTCTCGCAAAGCCTCTATACGGTCAATGCCGGGCGTTATCGTATCTGTGGAAACGATAAGTCTGGCGGCGCCAGAAACATCTCCTTCAGAGAGTTTAATAATGGACTGCCGCACCGTATCATTCCTGAATGGTTTAGGAGTCGAAACGCGGGCATAAGAGGTGGCAATCACGTCTGACAGACGCATACCTTGGGAGAAATCGCGGAGATTGTTGCGTATTATGACTGAGAGGGATGAAGCGTCGTTGCGGGCGCGGGGAAGACGAAGGACCACGGGTGCAAAGGAGAAAAGACCATACCATGCTTCGACGTCGTTATCAGATGAGACTGCTGAGAGTACACGGGTAAGAGCTTCGGCCACTTGTCTCCTTACTGACTTTGGTACGATTCGAATCAACCTGATTTGTCCCATAACAGCTTGAATATCCTCTAAAATTTGCGCCGGTTGCAAACGGGGGGGATCAGAGGTTGTCGGTATTGAAGAGGAAGCGACAGTGGCGGTCGGGTGTTTAGCTGATATATGTCTTGTTAGTCCACGTCGCGTGTACCGACCGTCGCATAGTGGACATTTAGTAGTAGATGAAGTAGCGCGTGATGCTTCTGCGCCGTGAGCTGTGCGATCATAATCATTCATGGTTGTACGATTCGACGCAGATTGTCCACTAATGGTAGCAGCTGCAACAGCGGCTCCAAAAGCTCTAATAAGGCCTTAAATTTGGCCGATATCTCTGGGCTTAATCCTGCAAGAATTTGAGACAGTCCGAAGGAGGTGCTTTTGGAGCTGGGCACAGCCGGAGTCGCTTTACGTGTGCGCTTGACGGGTGTTTTGACTCGACGCTGTCTTAAAACGGGCGACCTGCAGCGGGACCTCCCTGTCGATCTTCCGCCTTTTCTGGTGGGGATTGATTTGGGAGCTGGTAGTAGCAGCTGCAGTGTAGGGTCGTTGTGCGACTGAGATATTCCGCGGACGACGCTAGCGTAAGAAGGTTGTTTTGGAACCTGAGATGTGCTGTCTACAGACAGGGCTGATGTGGGAGAAATGTCGCTGATCTCGGCCGCCGGGTGCAGCACCTTCACCTGTTGCAGTGTGCGGGCTTCCAGTATAATTCGGTTTCTTTCCCGAAGGTAGGCCAAGCGAGGGCAGGCAGATGAACCCGCTGCGTGAGCACCACGACAGTTCACACATCTTGCTGAATTGGTGCAGCTTGCGGCTAGGTGTCCGGGGGTGCCGCACTTCTTGCATACTTGGGGCATTGTACACCTGTCGGCGAAGTGTCCTGGCCTCAGGCACTTGTGACATAATTTGGGTTGGTCGGGCTCGAGAACTACTTGGTGGGTTTGGTATCCAAGAAAGACGGATGGCGGAGGTTGGCGCGTAAATGAAAGAATCACTTTACTGAGCATAACTTTCGCTCCGTTTCGCATGTGAGACAATCTTTTCACGTGATTGACTCCGAGTGATGACAGCTCGCATTGTATCTCCTCCTCGGTGATTGACACTGGAACTCCGTGTATCCTGGCTTTAAATATCGATAGGGATGGGCTGTGTGCGACCACCGGTAGGTTCCCTAGGGCTGAAATCGAAAGCACCCGGCAAGCGTCTTCAATTCGCGAAAGCCACACAATAATGGACTTCCGATCGCCGGATATTCTGCATCCGGGAGCCACGTCGTATATGTGTTTATACGTTGATAGTAGTGAGCCTTCAGGGAACTCTGCTGAGGCTTCGCCTTCGGATGGTTCTCTCCGAATAATCACCTTGAAAGTCCCTAGTTCGCCAGACGATATACTCTCCTTTAGTTTAGCTAGGCTTTACTGTTCACGGGATGCAGTCAGTTTTTCCCTGCGAGTTACCACACGAGTAAACCCATCATTAGTCTCAACGGCCTGGTCGTCTTCGGCGCTTGCAGAGAATGAAGACAACTTCTTGCGCTTGGAGCCTATGACGCGCTCCTCTGCCGTGACGCTTCCAGCGCAGGAATCAAGCGCGGAGGTGTTCGGTAAGGATGGGCTCGGTTCGCCAGAAACCTCCATTGCCGGCGCATCTCGGGTGTTTGCTGTGACCTCCTTCGAGGCGTCGGTCTGATCAGCACACGTACTGGCGTCAGTCGAGTTTTCTCGTAACCTGGATATATCCAGGGTAGGCGGCGGGGCAGTACCACCCCTGCTGGGCGGCATCGTGGCTTTTGCAGGCAATCGATACGTTTTAAATTGATAAAATCAACTAGGTAAAACGTAAAATGTACTCAATTTAATTAAAAATATTATAACTTTGATTAAAATTTGTCGTCACGCGCGGGTTTTGAACCCGGTAACTTTGCGTGCGAAGCGGCGTTTTCCCGTCTCGTCCACGAAGTCAGTTGGCTGTACGCTGGCCTCTCGCGGTAGGAGACCGCGAAGCAACGTCAAAATGTAAACAAACACTCGTTGTAATGACGTTGTCAATCGAACACAATCGCCAGTCAGGCTGAGTGGAGTTGAAACCCCAGCAGCGCTACGTAGTACACTTTGGAGTGGGCTTCACACCCCTCCAGACACCTTTTAGTCTGTTTTGTCACTGTTGTAGTTTTTTTAACGGTTGTCACTCTTAAACAGGGTAAACGGGTCAAATTAGCCGGAGAAAATTTTGAACACGTCTACTCTCTGCCGATTCGAACACGAGAAAAATATATATATATATATATATATATATATACACATATATATATATTTATATATATATATATATATATATATATATATATATATATATGTATATATATATATACATATATATATATATATACATATATATATATATATATATATATATATATATATATATATATATATATATATATATATATACATATTTAATAGCGCGCTTTATAGCGCCGATAGCCGTCGTATGACGCAGAATACAAATACTACAACTGGACATCGCTCTCGCTCAATATTAGAATACGAGCTGTTTTGATATTTTAGCAAAATCCAGTATTGTACAATAATGACGGTAGTAATCGTTGCAGTAGCTTTTCCATTTTTTTTCGTACACATTTTGAATTAAAGCCTTGTTGTACCTCGAAGTAATCGATAATCTATATGGCCAATGCAAATCAAGACGTTTCATCCTATCGCCGAAGCCGGCAATGGTGAAAGTAGTGGTGACAAAAACTCACGTATTGATCTGCTAGCGGGTGCAACAAAGCTTGGTACAGCAGCTGTTAGCATGGAGAAGTGTCGTGCTTTGCCACCACACAAGTGATGACGGAACGCGGACAATTCTGAATATACATGGACAGTGTAAATAAGGCCACAACCAACATATGTGTGTTGTGCGACTCTGGAGAGACAGACATTAGCGTCGAGCACACGGTCTGCTGGTGCGTGGCCCTCATAAGGTCGTCTAGAAATGTTAGGGTATCTGCGTGACGTACATGGTGGCTCATATCATCGCAACGCCTGAAGGCTGATTTAACTGACACTATTATATATATATATATATATATATATATATATATATATATATATATATATATAAACATATATCCCTGATAAGATCTGGACTTACAGAGGCTTGACGCCGGCGGTACGCTTATTTGGACAACATGCTCGGAATCCCAAAATACCTTGCAATCCTGATATATTGTGTTATACTACCTGGCAAAGGTGAATAAATGTTTGAATTGTAATTGACGTGAATCCCAAAATACTATATATATATATATCCCTGATAGGATCTGGACTTACAGAGGCCTGACAGCGGTTCGCTTGCTTGGACAATATGCTCGGAATCTCAAAATACCTTGCAATCCTGATATATTGTGTTATACTACCTGGCAAAGGTGAATACATGTTTGAATTGTAATTGACTTGAATCCCAAAATACTATATATATATATATATATATATACGCACTAAATTCGATTTTGATTGTAGTAGACTCACATAATTTGTTCCTATCCGATACGGTTTACAGTAATGGATGAATCCTATTTTATTTTAAAATTGAATGCGCCAGTACGCCTAGCATAACCTAGTACACAAACTAGTCTGCTAGTACACAGACTTGGCAATAAAGATTAGTATGCAAGTACACAACCGAAGATGCGAAAGTTATAGGATAATCCAGAGGCCGAGATAGTTTATGGTGCTCTAAGTGCTCGAAAAAAAGTACGATTGTTTCACTCAAGTGGAACTTTTAAAGTCAACTTAAACCTTGGTCAACGTAATTTTACTCGCCACCGTTAGATGTGTGCTCAGTTGCTCAGGTCAAAATTGCGAAAGCTGGGCATTGTTAATGAACGCCGAAAAAACGTTGCTCTTAGCAACACTCGTCGACTTTAGTTCAATTTGCCTTCCGCATTATCTTCCGCTACCCCTGTTGGGACTCTAGATTGCATGTCTATTTGTATAGGTTTCTTGCTTTCCAAGAGATCTATACTGCTTTCGGTACGTCGTGTGCAATATATCCTCAGGCGGCCGGAAACCCACCGCAGAAAAAGCCGAAAACCGCTGAAAGTTTACACACAAATAGTTATGGCGTTTGCAATGATAATAATCAGTTTCTCTGTCTGGGGAGTCCCAAACACTTTTCATACACCGAGCAGTGCTATGAAAACGCGTCGCGTCACCTGGTAGCAGCCGGTCGAATGTTTTTTGACATCAAACAAAACGACATACGAAGGGAGTACTTAATTTTACTTATTTTTTCAATATATATATCGAATTTAATTAATTTGAGTGCACTACTCATATTCAAGCGCGTGCGTGAGTTACATGGGGCGATGTCCCTTCCAGATGGCTAGGTCTTTTGAAGGTCCCAACCATTAAATATGAAAAGGTGACTGGCAATACAGTCGCTACAATATATATGTATTCACTTATCTCGCTTCTATAAACTTCTGTGAAGGTCATTAGAGGTGATGATAGGCCGATTGTGCTATCGTTTTTAGAGGAGTACTTCCGTGTAATCTACCCGGGGACCGCCCGGGAGAAAAACGATATATGTTTGGCACAGGTTTGCGGATCCACACACGCACACACACACACATAATATATACCATTACTATTAATGACGCAGACGCTTGGACCTGAGTGTGAACAGTGAGAAAGCAAGGCCAGATATATGATAGCACGCCAAAATTGATGGTGTTGTGTCAAAAGTGAACGCCAATGTACGCCCTATATTGTTTGCGTCCCGACTCGTTTAGAATATAGATTCAATTCAATTTACAAGACTTTTATCGTGTCAAATCGGGAAAATAGAAAAACGTTCACACAGCTATGATACAGCACTATGTTAGTTATCAGTTACTTGCATGGACGACACGTCACGGCAGAGTTACACCATAGCACACCGATCATGTCCGTTGACTGTCACGTATCAGCATTCTTGCTACACGGAATGAAAGTGTGCGGTTTAGGCGATCAGCTTTGGCTAGTGCTACCGATAAAATAGTTTGGCTACTTAAACGATAATTTTTTCTCACATCAAACACTTAGAAACTCGGTTTGACTTTACCAGCTGCTTGTACATTTGCATCTCGTCATTGGCGTGAAATTAAGCAACTAGTGTCAATTAAATTTCATCATAATCACAGCATTGCATCTAAACGCGAACGAGATTAATTTTGACTTAATACGCTCACAGGCATCATTGCGTTTTTAGATTATTGTCTCTAACTCTACAATAGTACATAAACACGTTAGACACCCAGATGAATAAATTGTAAATATTTATATACAAATCAAGTTTATTTACAGTTGAGCAAGGAATACTTGTGTTAAAAACAAAAGTTTCAGACTGGAAAAAATAACTTGGGCGATGTGCTAGCTAAAATCGAGTCTTGCGGTCATCGTGACACCCAGGTCTCGAACCAAGGGCACAATACGAATTGGTATATTGGTGATGTGTATGGGGACTAGTGCGGTAGTTATACTTGCCATCTACCGAGGTGTCATCGCCTGTTCGATTTTTATTATAGATTGAATTTGTCTTGAGCGATGCTTATTGAGAATAAACGTTTAACCATACCGCGGAGAGTCAGCCATAGGGCTGCTGCCACAGGGACTGTTGGGGAAACCCTGGATATCTCAACATATCTGCTTATGATGCCGCTCTAAGCGCGTCTCTGATACAAAAGGATGACATGTGTATTTAGGTATACATGTCAGACAAAAAATCAGTCTATCCACGTGGGTTCCTTTGAACAAGATAAAACACATTTTAAGATCAAAACAGTTGTGTCACAGCGCTATTGTTGACTGACTAGATTGCTGACTGTGATTCCTATCGTTAAGCGTAAATGCATGTGCAAGCCAAGCGTAGACCATGAGGTCATCGGCATAAAGATCTAAAAGACATAAATACTACAAAATGTTTGTATCTTACAATGTCTGAAGTACGAGTACAAAACCACAATGGGCCCAGTCAACTTCCTTGACGCACACCATATATATGGAGACTACACGTACCAGTAGTGTCATTCAGTTCAAATCGTTCCCAAATCGGGAACCCTACAGGAAACGTAGCGTAGATGAGTGTTTGTTTCATTAACAAGAATATAATCAAAATTAAAATAATAGATGCTCTATTCTTTCTCCTCTACTTTCGACTAATTTGATGGCCTACTTCCTTGTTTGAGTTTTATTGCATTGCATGAAGCGTAGGCGAGGCCCTTATATGTCTAATAGAAATGTGCCTGATAAACAGCACACACATTGCTGATGATCTACATATATTGCTTGGTATCGTATAAAAATACAAAAATATATATGTGTACCACCTATTGCATGTGTACGCATATCACTAATGACTTATGACTCGTTTTAGTGGATACGTGTAGTGTATATATATAAATATATATATATATATATATATATATATATATATATATATAAATATATATCTATATATATATATATATATATATATATATATATATATAAGGCGAGCACTGCCGAGTGTGCAAACGTATTGTAAGTGATTAATAAATTATCACCATATTTTCTATATATATATATATATATATATATATATATAGAGAGAGAGAGAGACAGAGAGAGAGAGCGCCGACGATGTGCTTGCGCAAGCTTTGTGGGCAGTGTAATTCTATCACCTTTAACAATGCTAAAGTACAGTTTCTTTTATAGTATTCTACTATTAGATTTATAATTACACAGAAACGTGAACGTGTTTCTCTTTGCGCACAATATGTAAACTAGCCATTCGTTAAACAAAAACTTGCTAGGAGGGTCTCGAGGCCCGCTGCTTTTGGAGCATCTGGAGGCCCACTGCTGTAGTCGGCGATCCCCCTGGTCCCATTGGGCCCTGAGGAACTTCCGAAGCTGTTCGGCTCCCTGGCGTCTGACGGGTCGATGCAGCGTTGGAGGATTTGCCGTCGCGGCACGGTAGTCACGTGGAATTCGATGATGCGGTGGTCACTGAGAGATTCTTCCTTCTCTAGAGCCTTCTAGTTTAAAATTAACTCGTGGGCCCCGGCCCTACGCGTAATTATTAAGTCAATGCATGAAATGCACCCCAACCCTGTGGAAGGTGGCCGTACCCATGTTAAGAACATCAAGGTCCTCGGCCGCCAACCAGTCCAGAACTTCGAGCCCCCTTCGGGTGGTTCCGACTAAGTCCCGTGTGGTGGTCGCGACGTTAAAATCATCAGTCATAACTAGAAGAGGGAAATCAATTTGGTTAAAAGAAGAGCGCAAGTTGTCTAGAAGCCTATATAGGTTGTTAAGTGGAACATTAGGGCTGTAATAGTGGGAATAAAAGCGCCCAACGTTTACGTCGATCCACGTAAAACCACTGCCGCAGCCGTGCCCGGAGATACGGAGCTGGTTGCGACGTTCCAGTACGGTGCCCGTTGCCTTGTCGGTGTTCACGAGTCGGGCCGGTGGACGATTTTCCGCCTACTGGGGGTTGGGCTGGCTGAGCAGCAGGAGGTCGGCTCCTACCCTGTTGCTATATATATATATATATATGACTGTCAGTTCAGTGCGGCAATGAACAGCCATATTGGGCACTATAAGTCGCTGCCTCGAGGATAAGCTCGATTTGGAGCCGTCCTCACACGCCCTTGTGTAGTGAGTTAATCATGTAGCCCTGTAAATCTGCAACTGAATAATAAATGTATAAAAAAAACAAATTATATATATATATATATATATATTTGTACAGGTATTAGACGATATACATCATGGATGCGTGTATAGCGCATTAAATCTGTATGTCTGATAACGCACTGAATTGCAAACACCTAGACTATCGTTGCAGTTCGTTCATATCAGCACGTATGCTATCACAGTAGCAGCAGCGGTAGAATTTGTTGGCACTATCTAGGCACGGTAGAGCGCACACCGTGACCATAATAGGTTGTTGTGTCCGTTAACAGAGAAGAACCAGACGATCCCGGCAACAATAATAGCAACAACAACAACATCCAAAACAACAATGATGGGCTACTGCATGAATAATAATAATGAATGCGTTTCCTTCCAATACGCCGCATACGAGCGGTTTTGCCGATGACGCGGTCGGAACTCGAGTCGTGCCAATAGTCGGGGCGCGGGGAGAACGGAAGAGAGACAATGAAAGAGAAAGAAGACGAAAAATACAGATAGAAAAAGATAAAGCGGAGAGATGCTCAGACCTATAGATCGGTGGGGCGGCTTCGATTTTTACGAGCCTGTATCGGCACAATGTGTAGCAAATGTCTGTGCTCCGGGAGAAATCGAAGTCGAAGTTGAGTTCGGAGAGCCACTGGCCGCAGCAGCAGCAGCAGCAACAGACGATGATACAATGAAGGAAGACGCTAAGGAGGAGATGTTCGAAGCACCATTATCGTGGTTGAAGTAGCCATTAATTGTAGTAGTAGTAGTCGTTCGCCTTAGTAAGCTTAGCAGCCAGAGTTGAGTTCGTCAGTCCATCGACCTTCGCGAGTTTGGCAGCTATTCGGCCATTTGTCGCTCGCGGTGATTGTCCCCCGCGTTGTGGCTACCGAGGTTCCTCAGCTCAGCCTGTGAGTGAGTGTATGGGTAAGTGAATGTATACTCGTATATATATATATATATATATATATATATATAAATGTGTGTATAGGTGAGGGCGCCTGGCTGTGCCTGTTGTGTATGTCTGTTACTTCACGGAAGCGTCACCAACGGTTCCGTAGAGCCGATCAGACAAAATTGACCTCCTACTTTTCATTTTCAGCGCCAGACTAAACAAAAGATGCCTTCAGGCCTTTGATCGTTGTAGGCAACATTCGAAGCGGTGTGCGCGTCCTGTCTTCCTCTTCATCTTCAACGCTTCCTTCTTATATAAATGTGTGTCTGTGTGTGTATATATATATATATATATATTTATACATACATACACAATCTTATGTATGTGTGTACTCAAATAAGTGCTGGTAGGCTATATGTGGCTATATAAATATCTTTTATGTCGATGTATATGTACATATATGTACTGGTTCTTGCTGAATGGGCCATATTTAAAGAGTCGTCGAACTTGGTAAAATGCCTTTTTTTTCAATGAAATGGAGTGGCGGAAATGTGGTCTTGTTTAAAACTGAGCGTAAAAATGCTAAAATTTGACGTGCCAAAGTAACTGTCCGGGCATAGCTTTAGAAAATGTGCGAATGCGAGAGAGAAAGCTATTTAATGGAGAAGCAAAACATACCTGTGTGACCAAAACGTGGTCTGAAAAAAAAATTAAACCTTGCCGAACTATACCTTCAAATTGTTGCTTAATAAACGCGTTATACACACATATATACGCTGGCAAAAGTGCGGCAGGACAAAATCACCAATTATGACGTCGAGTTCCTAAGAGCGGCTCTTCTCGACCCCCAAAAACCTCGCAGATTCGGATCCATCACTATCTCTATGAGTGCTGTATGGGACTCCGAATCTGCGAGTACGCTCTTGGGGCTCGGCGTCACGAAAAGGAATCTTATAGATCTTACCGTCTTAACGTTGCAAGGAACCTTGAGGATATACTGCTTGCACCGAGTCCATAAGAGCGGGGTCTACCATCAAGCAAGAACACGGACAGCTGGTTCTTAACCTCACGTTACATCTTTTTACCACCATTTTTATTAAGGCGAGCACTGCCGATCATAAAAAGCCGATATGTTGTTATGTCTTTCGTTAAGGCTTGTTCGTGAAAAATCAGATTTTTTTTCTATTGCGACCAAAAATGTATGTCCAAAAGACCATTCTCACGCGATAGCAAATTTAATGCCCACCATTTTCGTACTAACGTAATGGTGCTGTCAGGTAACTAAGTTTTTCGATAGCCATATCGAAAGCAAAGGCATGCATACTTGCATAGCGTGCATGAGAAAGTTAGGTATATATTTTGAGGTTTAGCGGAACTCGGCAAGAGAATAATTTTTCCTAGTGGAAGGAGGGGGCGAAAACGTCTTGGCAAAATTTTACGATGTTGAACGTGGAAACTTGCACGTAAAACATTACAGCTATGACTGTCGAAAAAGCTTAGTTACTTGACAACTACGTAACGCAGCACCATCACTTTGGTACGAAAATTGTGCGCATTAAATTTGCAATTGCGTGAGAGTGGTCTTTTGGACGTACATTTTTGGTCGTATTGAAAAAACGTCACATATCGATTTTTATGACTTTCCTTAATCTGGTCATTTGCTTTTCGCTACGCAAGCTAGTGAGGTGTCTTTCGTTGTGCAGAACTTCCGAACACACCGGTGTAATCGGTTCCTTCATACGTGTATATAAGGCCGTGTCCCATTGAAACATTAGGCGTTCCGGGGACAAAGACGCGTATTCTATTTGATAAAATCGGGAATCCCCTCAACCTTGCGTCCGACGACAAGTGCTTTCCGCATTCCTTTGCCTGCGCCTAGGTGTCTAGATTCCGAGGCGTGGCCTTGTGACCATGTGTGACTAAGCGCCCACAACTTCAGAGGTTACATAAAATGCAGTAGTACTTGTGTATATATATATATATATATATATATATATATATATATATATATATATATATATATATATATATAATATATATATATATATATATATATATATATATATATATATATATGCTGGTGAAAGCCTATATAATTCCAGTACGAGAACGCGATGGCGATAGATGCATTTAGACAATATCGTGCCACAGGTAACTTAGGCAACTTACGATCGTCTAAAATGTGGTTGTCAGAGCGTTAAAAAAATATGTATATATAAAGCTTAGTTACTTGCCAACTAGGTAACACAGCACCATCACTTTGGTGTGGAAATGGTGTGCATTAAATTTGCAATTGCCTGAGAGTAGTCTTTTAGAGGTACATTTTTTGTCTTAACAGAAAAAAAAATTACGATTTTGCACGTAAGAAGCGTTAACGTAAGACACAACAACAGATTGACTTTCATGACTTTTCTTAATCTGGCTATTTGCTTTTTGCTACACAAGCTAATGAAGCGTTTTCCATTGTGCAGTGATTTTCCGCCGAACACGCCGGTGAATAATTGGTTCCTTCATGCGT
This sequence comes from Dermanyssus gallinae, assembly GCA_003439945.1. Classification (NCBI taxonomy): domain Eukaryota; kingdom Metazoa; phylum Arthropoda; class Arachnida; order Mesostigmata; family Dermanyssidae; genus Dermanyssus; species Dermanyssus gallinae. The sequence goes on from QVRM01001462.1 coordinate 83,065, forward strand.
TAACGGGTTGTCCTGCAAATGTAGATTTTGCGTAGCTATGCAGGAGGAAAATAGGCAGAAAAACTATTTTTATGAATTTAATTCTCTCTCCTAAACAAAGCGTTTCCGCCCCCTCCTTTCATTATGAAAAATTATTTTCTTGCCGAGTTCTACCAAACCTTATAATAAGTACGTATTGTTATGAATGACCCTATATATATATATATTTTTTTTGTGGCTTAAAACTAATTTAAATGTGACGATTATGTAAGCTCTGTGAAATACATGTTATACCCGAACTACCTGGAACAACTAAGGAGTTGTTGCTCCAAGAAAAGGTTTCAAACTGCAGGTTTGGAGAAAAAACTTCTGGGCTCCATAACACTTTCTTCTACTTGGAGAAGAAACGTAACGGTATTGCCGTTGTTAACTTAAACTCGCTAATCATGGTTGTCTTCTTCTAGGATGTTGCCAGCCCGATTCCCGTTGTTAGGAATATATAGTATGTACATGAGTCGGCGGCCTGTTAGGGAGACAATAGATATCTTAACAGGCCCTGTATGTCCGTTACAACGCCTGCAAAAAAGAGCCTTGCGGGTATTATTGGCATTCCCACCATGGGAGCCCTTGCGTTATAAATACGTAGATGTGTAGCGTTACTAGGACCAAACGAATCTTAATGCAGATGCATCCTAACTTGCTCAATCTCTGCCACTCGACATAAACCACGAACACAAGGGAATCACACACAATTTCTCATCTTGACTGCAGCTTCGTGTGACCAGTCCAATTTTTCAATAACAAATCTAGGTTCCACATGCTAGAACAAGCTCCCTGGGGATCTAGGGATGTGCGCAACTTGTTCTTTGGCTGAATATTCAACCTTTGTCCGAATTAGTGTTGATCGAGCAAATCAGTGTAGGCGTCCTAGATCCAACGCCCTTTAGGCTCCATGCCGCGCGGCACTACATTCAGTGAGTATAGATTCCTGGGTCGATATCTCTCCTTCAATGTCTTGTGGATAGCCTGCCTGCTCTAGTTAAAGCTAATTGTATGCTAGCGCGAGAGTTGCAATAAATGCTTGCTTTGTTCCGTGCATGTCGCGAGTCTCTCGCAGACGCTGTATCGCTGTGACTGTGACTTCTGGCTCTGGCATTACTACGCATACGAGGCACGCGCATATTTTCCATCATCCTTGAGAATGGACAGGCATCTTTACGCCCGCGACCTAATTAATCGGCATCTACATCTTACGGCCAAGGACATATCTTGCTATTTTGCAGGTTCGGTCTGGTCATGCAGGGAGTTGGCGTTATCAACATTAAAGACCGTTGTTTATAGTAGTATTAGTAAGTTTGGGTCTACGCCTTCGTATTATTCGTTCTTTAGTACTTTGGGCGCAGATCACCGTCTGTCGAAATTAGGCTTAAGTTCGGCCATGTTGCCACAAAGGCTGTTGGGGAAACTCTAGATATCTCTACATTTCCGGCCCTTGGTGCACTGAAAGTATGCCTCACGGCGATACCAAGCACGTAGAGGGCGGCGCATAGTCTACCAAAAACAATCTTCTAAAAAATGTTTGCAATTCGAGAGCAATAGTCTGTTGAATGGCCACAGGAACCTGTAGCTGTAACACCAAATCGATGGAACATAACGGAACCACTCGCGTCCAACTATCCGCGCAGTCTTCGTTGTACGTTGAGATGACGCCAAGACACTATTGACTCCGCCCTATCGATGTTGATCTCGGGGCTCACGTCCTGAGCATTTCCTTTTTATTTTATTTTCTTCCAGTATAATAGATGTTATCGAGGGGCAGACAAAACGGCTTAAGATAGTAATTATATCACGAATCAAACCACTAAATGGCACAAACATGATCCCTGCAAAAAGTTTATTTTTGTGGTTGTTCTAAATATTATATGCACAAATTTATTTCATTATAATTTAGAAGAATATATAAAATGCTTCACGGCGTTGCTGCTCGTCGACCTAGTTGCTCCTTCTGCGCGCCGTAGTCGCTCTATCGCTCATGCCCGTGAGGAAGTCCTGCCCGCCCCCTGGCACAAAGGTCCGGGTCCATCCAGTCTCTCATAGTTCCGAGCACTGAGGTCGCGTTACCTCTTTGGATCTCCAGGGACAGTCGCTGGGAGAAGAAGGCGTGCGCCCTCTTGTCCATTGTCGCCTGCCGTAATGCGTCGCCAACCCGAGAGATCAATGTTACCGTGAGGGGCCCAGGGCCACCCATCGTCTCGAACGCGAATGGCGAAAAGTGGTGCGCCCGACTTAGGTCCGCATACTTTCTCATCTTTGAGGTCTCAGCTCGCGTAACGGCAGTCCCCGGGCGGGACGCGCCGGGACCGACAAGGGAAGGGGTCAGAAAGTCGGTCACCGTCGCATCCCACACCAGGGAACGACCCTTATAGAAGGGTATCAAAGTCATACCGTCGGGGCGCTTACCGTCGTCTCTTGAAAGCCCAGGTGGTTCCAGGACGCACGGAATCCCCGCCCTCCGCAGCGATCTTGCAAGCATTTCATTGAGGGCAGTGTGTCTTGGGCGCCGGCCCGCTGCGTGAGCGCAAGACAGGCCGTGTCTGGCGAGTCGCCCAACGGGCTCGCCACAAGAGCATCTGTGTGGCTCAACCAAATCAGCCCCCAATCTAAGGCCAACGCATATCCGGGTGGATTGGTCATCAAGGCGGGTACCTAGTGAGTCAGCGGGTAGTGCATGCAACCAGTCGCCTGCTCCTGGGCGAGCGACAGCTAAAAGGCGTGCCTTGTCCTGGTCATCCCTGCATTCTTCAAGCAGCGAACTAAGCGAAGCTCGTGAGCCTTCTCGGCCCAGGCCCTCTGGCAGGCTAGTCTATCGGGACCAGGCGATAAAGCTTGAAGTCCAGTCGCTATATTGTCACGAGCCGCCTCGAACATTGCCTGAGCCGCCGGCGGGAGCAGGCGCTGGACATTATCCGACGTAGCATGCATCGAGGCAGCCACGGCCGGGCCCGCCAAGGATCGAGCTGAGGGGAGACCAAGGCCGCCCATGGACGTGGGGAGGGCCGCCTGGCGCACCACCGCAAAATTACATGCCCCATCTTTCCCAGTTTGGGAGAGTGGCAGGTCTCAGCTCTGCCGAAGTGCAATGGCAAGGCCTCCTCCTGGGGTCTCCGCCTTCTTGATCACGGATGTCCCGGCACCAGGTAAGTATATATAAATATATATATATTATTTATTTAAAATGCACCTTGTTTGGGTATGTAAATACGAACATGGTATATATAACAAACATGGTAAAATGAGTTATGAGCATTCTCGCTCAAGCTGAGAAAGCGACACGGATTCCGTACAATCAGGTAGGTGGTAGAGGGGACATGAGCCGCCACAACGACGGCATCTGCAGTCCTCCTTGGGTTCATGAAACCCAGCAGACCGGCATAGTAGATGATGAAATCCGTGAGCACTGTAGCGAGTAGTGAGGTGACGACATGGCCGGAGAGCGTCCTTCCAGGCCTGGCTAGTCATAGCTGGTGATAGATAAAACTCTCTGGGAATTAGAGACACTTTTTGAGAATACTCATGCCGAAACGTTTCCAGAGCGACTGTCTGCGGCAAAATAAAGCGGTTTACGAGTTCATCAATAAATGATACTGAACCCGCGAGCATGTACACTAATCTGTTGCGCGAATTTGACGGAAGGCCAAGTACTCGCTTCAAGAAGGCTGGCTTCACCCTATCCAACTGCCATAACTGCGAAATGCTAAGATGTTTCCATGTCACTTGAATTCCGTAAGCAGCTACGGATGCCACTTTGAGCGTAAATAATGTCATGGCCGTCTGGACGGACAACTGTGTTGGGTTTCTGATACCCGCTGCCGCGATAAGTGCTTTTCTACAACGCTCAGTTACATGCTGTGAAAAAGTTGTACCTCGAGACGAGAAAATTACCCCGAGATAGCAAAAGGTCTTTACAAACTGCACTTGCTCACCGTGAAATCGCAGTTTATCTGCGCGGGCTCGTTGCTCGCCACGCCGAAACTTAACAGCATTGGTTTTTGACACGTTTACTATGAGGCCATTCTGCGAGAAATATTCATCCAGTGTGCAAAGAGCAGCCTGCAGGTCAGTACGGTTCTGTAGTTCTGCTGAGTATTATTACCAGATCATCTGCGTAGAGCAGGGTCATGACCGTTGAGTGCCGCTCTTTCATGATGCGTGGCAGATCACTGAGTAACATTATAAATAGCAATGGGCTGAGATTGTCGCCTTGCGGATACCCAGTCGTCTGATCAAAGTTGTTATGCTCGCACAAACCATCATCGAGGATAATTTGGTTAGCCCTCAGAAGTGCGCAGAGTAGAGTGAGCATTCGCGGTTCGACTCCGGCCTGTCCCAACTTCTTTAAGACAATGTTACGGGGTGCTATATATATATATATATATATATATATATATATATATATATAATTCGTTTGCTTCTATCATTCTGTAAAAAATCTCACACAAGTCCTTAAACAGCGTGAGCAAACCAAAATTTTGGAGTGACTTGGCACCACCACCCGTTTTGGTGCACCTCTCACTCTAGAACAAGGTTGGCTCAAGTCGACCACATACGATTCAACAGTCTAGCTGAGCTGGATGCCACTGCACGAACATACGACATGTGGCCGACATGTACTGAGCTGAGCAACAGCCATACAAGAGGCATTAAAAGTGGCGGTTGGCTGTGATCGTAATGCATACGGCCACGCGTAATGTATGTTGCGTAACGCACTAACGCTAACTTTGGACCCAACCGATTTGTAAAGCAGCAGTACAGCTCGACCGAGCAGCCTCCTTCAGGTGTCCCCGTCGTCGTCCTGGCAGATCAGCAGCGGATCAGCCTCAAGGGTGGAGTTTGCGGCGCTGGTCTGCCGACGCGCTTCGACAACTTGCCATTGGCTGGCCTGAATGAAGTCGTGGGCCGACAGGCCTCACAGTGAGTCTATCACTGGCACAGCCGCCACCTAGTGCACCTACCAAAGCTACCTACCACGGTAGCAGGTTAGGGCAGCCAGCTCTATCGGCTCGCTATACCAGGTCAATTGGTGTGGCTTTTAGAGTGGCGTAACTCTGTCGTACTCTGCCGGTAGGCGACGGACTCTAAAACACATGCAGTTTGTATTATAGTTGTTCGTACAGGTCACGGACTGGAGAGGAACGCAACAGGCGGGTTTACGTCGTGCTGCCTCACAGAAGCGGCTCTCCGTTTGAACCACAAGAGATACAGAGAGAGAGAGATTGAAGGGGATATAGGATACAAAATGCGTACATACACTCAGCCGTGTCCTCCGAGTCAGTCAACACGTAGTCTTTCCAACAGCGATAGAATGACGGCCGTCTAAAGCACGGTCGAGCCCGGCGTGCGCGCAGCATTCGCGTGCGCCTTGCGACCGGAGGAGACACATGGGTGCTGCACGGGTTCAATCCCCACCATTGAACGTTTGTATTTATTGGGGTCCGTCTTATAAAGCAATGCGAGAGCGGTTCCATGAAAGTATAATGTCGGCTGAAAGTGAGCCCCAAAAAGTTACCCTTCCTAAAGCACGGTTCTTAATGTAAAGTAATCCAACAGCTTTGCCAAACGCCCGGACACTATATAATGTTATATATGAATGAGCACATGCACTTTACATATACATATCGTAGTTTTTTTTTTCCGTAAGGCTTATGCACGTGTACGGTTGTTTTATGTCATGGCTAATTTTTTATCCACTCCGGCATTTACCTTGTCTAAATTGGAAACCATGCAAACCAATAGAAAAGTGGCCGGTCTGGGTCTCGAACCCAGTCCTCCCGAATGCAAGGCAAAGGCCACTTTGCCAGACATCTTGCTCAATATATAAGCGCTTACATGATGTTTCTCTGGGTAGTACAAATCTTACGTACATAAATATGTGTGCATATTTATTAAGTCGTACCGTACAAAGAAAACACTTGTTCCCAAGACGAGCTTGAATACACGCGCGCGCACGTTCCAACATATGTACGAATAACTCACTACACAACGGTTTGTGCGGAGGACTACCAGCCGAGTTTGGCAGTCTCTCTCGTGCTCATTATTGCTGCCGCATTGTCCCGCTGGACGGCTAGTAGTAGCCATTGACGTAAGTTGTTGAGGGTTTGTGTCTATCCCTATCGCCAGTTCGATTGTTTTGTTGTTTAAAACATAAAACTACCTGTATTGTCACATAAAGTGGTGTGTGCTACACTTTATCATGGTCATTGTTTCCAGTATGCGTATTCCTGCAAGAATAACGTAACTAATCGCCAAACAATCAGTCAGCTGACACGCTTAAAACCGCACACGCCTCAGGAACGTGTCTTGGACCCCTTCCATTAAGTTTCTATATTTGTCGGATGGGGCTCCCAGATAAAAAAGCAATATGTAGGTTTGGTAAGAACAAGAGATTTAGAAAGGCAAATGTATACATGAGAAGTCCTTAGAGACAGAGCGCGATGATAGTATTAACAAGGCGCAATGATGCCTCCACAACCTTGGTAAGGTGAAGGTTGAAGTTAAGATCAGACGTAATGTTTTTGTCTAGGTCACATGTGCAAGGGAAAGTGCAGTCGTTAATTTTGAAGTCGCAGTTGAGAACTCCATGTTTTGGTATTACGCATTTGGAGGGGCGAGAGAATCATGGTATTTTCAGAACAACCATCAAGAAATGCCGTCGACAGCCGACTGCAGAACAGCATGGCAGCAAACAGGGTAATAGAGTTCTAAGGCATTTGCATATTCAAGATATTTGATGTTAGGTGGCAAGTACTTCTTTATGTTCTAAACAAACATTGTATACAAAAAGGGAGCATAAACATCCCCTTTGAGGAGTTTGCCACACTATTTGAGGAATGACTACGCCTCGGTCAACCAAGTGTCTTGAATACTAGTGGCACGACATATTATAGCTCGTTGGCGAGCTGGGCATATTCGTTGGCCTTGAGTCGTTCCAGCCTAGCGTGTCGCGGAGCCGGTGGCCATTGTACTAGCCTTCAGATTCGAGGGAGGGGGGCGAGGGTGTCGGCAAGAGCGTCGCATCCTAAACAAGCGCCTTGCCCCTTTCAGAAGGTATTAGGGGCAGACCGTACTCTGCACGGACATCGGTTAGCCTTGCCTTCAAGCTCAAACTAATACACAGGCGAAAGCTTTCGTAATCAAGTAAAGTGCCAAGATTTGATGAGGGAGTGGCTTGGAGCCGCTTGCTGGCATTTTTCGGAACATCTAGACAAAGTCGCCCAGGCTTTGTCTACTGTCAGCAGTGCGTTAGAGGCTGGTACCACTTGAAAACAATAAGGTCGTCATAAGCCCGTCCTAACCTCGTTAGATGTCTGTTTCCGTCCGGGACTTTGTCTTTGAATCTTGTATCAGCAAGCTTCTTGGCGTCCTGGAAAGCCTGGAGGACCCCGGGCGGGTTGATTTGCTAGGCGGTACCCTCTGAGGCGTGCAGTGACGCAACGTGGCAGCTAGCTGCCACATCTGCTGTGGACCGTATCTCCACGTCTCCTTGTCTAAAGAAGAGGGTAGCGTACATAACACTATTTTATATAATATTACGGTATGTCGGCCAGGTTTAGACTAAGGGGGTCCTCAAAGCTGGTTCTAAGATTTTTGTTTAAGTCTTCCAGAACAGCTAGGTTTCCCTAATGTACGTGCTTTGGCGAATGTGAACGATCTTTGCCGAACCCAGAGATGATCTCAGTAGGTGATAGGTGCAGTGGGAGCTAAGCAGGTTTGGCCTAGTCAGGCGAGTGCGAAGGCACTCGTTTTTTTTCGGATGGATAAAGGCCGATCTCACAGAACTCCAGGAGCATAATTTAAGTTGCCTCGACGAGTTTGCAACCGCGGAGGAGTGCTTCGAGGGCAGATAGGTTACGCTGGCCCTTGTAAACTTGCTTATGGGGGTTGAGCTCAAGCGCTTTGCAGACCGAAGTCAATAACTCTCGTTCTGTCTGTACTACAGATTTCTCTTCCCGATAATGCAATTATCTAGATACTAGAGGTTCAGGGGAGCGTGGATATAATCGACTAGTTGTTTATTGGCTAAGCAGAGCAGTGGCGGAACAAAGGGTCATGCATGAAGGGATCGTTCTATCGTCGAGTGAGAAGTTCCGATCTCGACCTATAGGCATGACCAGCAAGGAAGGTTGCAGTCATATAGTCTTCTGTGTGTGGTCTCTACAAATCTGGCTAAAGGTTTTCTTAATCGAGGTTGACGTCGATGACGTTTTGCGGTGCACTGGTAATGAGATCTTTGTAGTGTGGCCCGCGGCTTTGATGCCGTTTAGTAGAGTAAAGTCAAGCAGGTAAGCTTCAAAGCTTCTCGCTAAGAACAAACTGCTCTTAGTTTGACAGAAATTTTAGCTGCATTTTCACGGAAGACTCTCGCTACACTTTCACCGCTGTATGGATGGTCCGCGATAAGGTCATCCGAGTGGCTCGGAGCATTCTTATTGTCGGAGGCGTCTCAGGGCATGGCGTTTTGATTCGACAGGCTTCTTTGCTTCGAAGGCTTACGAAGTGCGCTGAGGGTCGAGGCCTCTTAAGAACTGGTGAGCTATGCAAGGGAGTCTGCGTTCCTGAGGTGAACCCTAGGTTATAAAAAGTCCACTCAGTTGGTTCCACAGGCTCTTCCTGTGTCCCACCTGAACGGGGCGCTTTCTACGTCGGCAATTTGCTGGCCTTAATGAATTGAGTGGAGCGAGCTTGATAGTCTCGTCGAATGTATGTTGTGTGTGATTCATCCGAACGGAGCCCGACAATTCGGGCCACGGACGACTAAGGCGTAGGTATATATATATATATATATATATATAATACCAAAATGAAGGATCTGGTGGTTATAGTGATACGCATGAAAGGGACAATCGGGGCCGTAATGGGGGTATACAGAGCGCCAAGCAACACGGAAGAAGAAGATGACCAGCTATTTGAAAGGGTATATAAAGTAATAGAGGAATATCAGGATAAAGGAGGGGTAATATGTTTGGGAGATTGGAATGCACATATCGAACAGCTAGATGGACGAGAAGACAGAGCGGGCAGAAGACTAATACAATTAGCAGAGTCGAGTGAGGCCCAAATTTTAAATTTGGACCCGCGGGTAGAAGGGAGATATACGTACACGCAGGGGGATAGAAAGTCATGCGTAGATTATGTACTGACGAAGGGTAAAATAGATAAATGGGTAGAAGAAATCAAGATAGACGAAGAGAAAACATACAATGTTGGAAGTGATCATAATTGGGTAGAAGTGAGTGGGAGGAAGAAGAAGCCAGGACGCGTAGTTTTACAAAAGAAATGTCTGGATAAACACGAATGGGCACAGAAAGTAGAATATATAAAACAGCTCTTAGTGGCAAATGGGGAAAGGCAGGTAGACGAGATGCATAGGAATATTAAGGAGGCATATGACAAGTGTTGTAAGATAGGGAGGGGAGTTCAAAAGGGAGGAGAACGAGGATGGTGGAGTGATGAAATAAATACGGCAATAATGGAAAGGAAAAGGTGGAGTAAGGAGCATAGAAAGGTAATGGGAAGGGACACAGACAAGGCAGAAAAGTATTGGGAAAATTACAAGAAAGCCAAGAATAAAGCTCAAATGTTAATACAGGATGCAATTAAAAACGCAGACGAGAGAGAATTTAACAGGATTTTAGGGGCCCCCAAGGGCCAGCGAGCCAAACAGTTTTGGGACTATGTCAGACAGGAAAAAACAAGGATGACAAATAACGTCCAGGACAGAACATACACAATAGATGAAATGGACACCGCGTTACAAGCACTATTTTTTACGACTAACGTGAGCAGTATAGAAAAGACAAGAACTAGCACAGAAATTACAACCACAGCAGACGAGATCGAAAGCGTGTTAAAGACAATGAATCCAAAAACGGCGTGTTGTCTTGACGGGATTTCGGTAGGAATTGTACAGGCTTTGGGAAAAGAGTACGTGCACTATCTAACGAAGCAATTTAATAATATATTTGGAGGGGGCAGAATCCCGGAGGGTTGGCGCAAGGGAAGAGTTTCTCTTATTCCCAAGGAGGGGGTAGATAATGACACTCTACAAAATAGGCGACCGATCACAATTACACCTATAGCGTATCGAATATTTATGCAAGTGTTTAAGAATAGGATGCAGAGTATTCTGGAGACAAATGAGAAAATAGGAGAATGGCAATGCGGAAATAGGAAAGGATATAGGCTAGACGATCACCTTTTCCTACTAAGTCAGGTTGTCGAAACATCGAGATTGCGGGGACAAGGGTGTGTGGCAGGATTTTTAGCTCTTAAGAAAGCATATGATATGGTGGACAGAACAAAGTTGTATAAAATTATGCTAGAGGAGGGTTTGGAGAGAAGTTGGGTAGAGTTGCTGGAAGAAATTTACAGAAATAACACGGTAAGAATAATAATATCAGCCGAACAATCTAGAGAGTTCATAGTCGCTAAGGGGGTCAGGCAAGGCTGTCCGTTGTCATCGGTTATTTGTTTAATGTATATAGAGAGAATAGCGCGAAGGATTAATAAAACGGGTTTAGGGTGGCAGATAGGGGAAAAAGGTGTATATATCAAGACACCTGTGCTGCTGTTTGCTGATAATATGGTAGTGTTAGGGCGGGGCACTAGCGAGGTTCAACAAATGTTGAATGCATGTGGGGAAGCAGCGGAGGAACTAGACATGGTGTTTAATGAAAAAAAGAGCGCAATTTTAGTATTTAACGGAATTAGGGAGGAAAGAAAGCTTGTAGTACAGGGGAAGGAACTGGAGTATAAAAGTGAGTACAAGTATCTTGGGGTGACAATGACTACAGGTGGGAATTATCTAGAAAAAGAAGAGATATTACGGAGGAAGAAAGCTGAAAGAGGAAGAAATGCAGTAAGGTGTAAGGGCCTCTGGGGGTTTAACAAATATATAGTAACAAGGAATATATGGAAGGCCATGTATGTGCCAGGATTGACCTTTGCTAACGCCTCTCTGGTCCACAGCGCGGGGTTAGGAAAGAAGTTAGAAACAATACAAAGAGAAGTGATAATATTTGCATTGGGTTGCCGTTTTAATTGCGCTAGGGAATTTCTTGAGGGCGAAGGAGGAATGTCAAAATTTATACAAAGGGAAGTACAAAGTAAGCTAAGATTTAGTGTTAGGATTAAAAAAGTCACAAATAAAAGATGGGTTAAACAGATGCAGCTGGTAAAGACGGCACTAAAGATGAAAACGAAGTGGGATTGCAGAGTAGAATTTGCAGCTAGGGAGATTTGGTACAATAGTCAGCAATGGGCCAGAGCGGGAATATCGGAGAAGATGGTGAAATTGAGGGTGAACAAGTCATATACAGGCAAATGGAAATTGGCGATGGGTTCCAGATCGAGTTTGGCAAGTATATATGGAAAGGAAAAGACGGAAAGGGGCGGGGTAGAATGGGTATACGATAATTCAAGAGCGAGCGGGCTATTGGCAGATGCCAGGGCAGGGATGTTGAATACAAGGATACAAAGAGCTAAATATATGGAGGGACAAAGTACAGAATGTCGAGCATGTGGGCTAGGGAATGAGTCAATTGAGCATATTGTTAAAGAATGTACAGCCCTAGGGGGAAGCAGAGATATAGCCTAGAGCCCTAGCTCTAGGACCAAACGTTAGAAAGGACCTGGTCGATATTACAAAGAAGAGGCTGTCCCAATGGAAAGCAAATACTCAGTAGGTATGGAAGTGTACATTGATTATTCAGATGCATAGGTAACATATATGCTGCCGCTCTAAGCGCCCCTGATAAAAAAGGGTGACATGTGTATTTAGGTATGCATGCCAAGCGAATAATAAATCAATCAATCAATATATATATTTGCATGTACTAGTAATTCGGTCCTGCATTTTAACTCTGCGCTCTGTCTCAAAACAGGTTTTAGTTCTTCGGATATTTCTGCTATTCCTCAAGTCCCAATAGGTTCGCCCTAACACTATCTGAATCGACATGGCACTGCCCCTGTGCTCTAGAAGACTCCTCTTCCCAAAATTTTAAAGTATGCATCTATCATGATAACCATCTGCGCGCTAATTAATATAAGCAAGCTGATTCCCTAGACCAGTGAACAGTACAAAACATTTTAAGGTAATTATAACTATTTAGCTTTAGATTTTTCAAGTAAATTGTTATATTATAGCCGTAGTGTGGTGAATCTTTTTTTTTTCAAATTCCAAATACGTGGCCTTATCGCAATCATTACATCGTATCGTATAGAGCAACAATATTTATTTATTTCCGTGTATATTCACATATGTATTGCCACAGACAGCCAGACTGGTGTGTGTTTGTGTTAAGGAGGAACTTCCAGGTTCGCTCGCGGGACCGCCGGTCGTCCCTACGATGGCTATTCGCAAGCAAGCTTCGAGTCAAACGAGCTGAGTGCGATTGCAAAAGCTTGCAACGCGCATAGCGGATAGCTGTAGTCCATCGAAAAGTGGTCCTCCGTGACTCGACCGAACTGCATCATAATCGTATCGACGTCGCTGTCGTGTACCAGCTGAAAGTTCTTCACGGACGCTTGCGTGACTCGTCCGTGAAAATTGAGCACATAGCTTTGAGTGTCCTCGTTCCAAACAGGCTGTTTGTTGCTCAGCCGCAGAAGGTTTTCCAGCCGGCCGGACTTAAAGCGCTCAATAAGGCTTTCGCCTTCCGAGCTTGGCCTGATCGTGTGTCGCTCCATCGAATCGTCGACCGTCGGCACCAGAACGGTCATCTTTCGCGGTCCCTTAAATCCTAGCACGTTCGTGTCATAGATGACTGCTCCAATCTCGCTTCGACTGTGATCCTTGTTCGTGGTCTTTTTCGGATTGTCGCCACCGTCAAATATTGTGAACGACGTGCCGAAGAGGTTCGAGCGAACTTTGCCAATGAACGACTCGCCGTTCCGAGATAGGTCGGTCGGGTCGGCTGAGATGAGATAGTTTGAGGTGGTGCTCTTTTTCCGCTTCCGACCCGCGAGCAGGAACAGTTTTTTATCCGCGCGCTCGAGGTGTAGATAGTACGTCGGATACAGACCTCGATCTACGCCCTTTTTGTCACGGGTGATGCGACACTTCACGGTGACGTCTTTGGGACATGCGGCGTGAACGAAATCAAGCGTGCCCTTCTGCAGAACGTCCTCGAGGCTTCCAATATCGTCTCGATCAAATGCTTGCGAATCGCCTGCCATTAGAGTATTCGAGGTTGTCGCATCGTGAATCTGCGCTATTCGACACTCGGATGGCGTGTCCAGCGAAAGAACTGATGACGACCGTCTCCACGGGTTTTGCGCCACTGGCCGGCTTTCTAGAATTTCCTCCTCGGGCGAATTCCTACCCCGGTCCAGCTCCAGCTCTCTCGGTTTGCTGGCGAGTATCGGCAGACGTTGTTTCTTCGGCGTTTTTACTTCAGTTTTACACTGACTGTTGTTATCCAGGTCCAGCTCGTCGATATCTTTTCCCGGCACGTCTCTGAGGGGACCGTCGTACGCGTGCCGTTCGACCATGCCCGACATCGGGCGCCGCCGGCCTTGATCTGTGGCCTTGATCAGGGTCGCGCTTTGGAGGCGCTTCTGTTTCTGTTTTTGTTCCAGCAGCTCTCGCTGCCTCTGAAACTTGTCCCCGGAGCCGGTTTTAGGCCGGCCCATCTCCTCCGCGTGCTGCCCACTCTCCTTGTCCATGTGCAGCGTCCATTCGGTCGTCGAGCTAAACGCTCGTGACCACATGGGCAGCTGCGGCTGTTGTTGATCGCGCTTCTCCAGGTCCATCGCACTGCTGTTGCTGCTGCGACGGTGACAGCGACAACGTCGACACGCAACGATGACACGCAACGACAATCGACCGGGGTGACGAGAACTCACCGTTTCGCTGTCCGGGATGGATGTCAACCAAGTCACGACACCAATGGCAGTCAACTGCCAACCGAGACACCACACTCGGGGCCACACCGCAGCACACGATGCATTAACAAGGCCGCCACGATGCGTTAACAGCAGTTAAAGCCGTCCTGGCCTGGTTGTTTTTCGATCAAGACATTTTCCAGCCTCAACGCAAGGAAGAAGCTGTGAGAAGAGCAAATGCAGCAACAGCACCGCCTCCTGCCTGCGTGCTTTTCTGTCGTCTTTCTTCACCTGCCACTAACCACTTAACGCTACTCCGACTTCAGGCTTCGACTGTCAGCACTACATGACCGGCACTTGCTCGCTCGTGTCTCAGTCACACGGTAGGACACGTCGCTCATACGATTACATCATGACCACTCAACAACGCAACGACAGGTGACAACAGTCGCTCTGCGAACACACTTTGTGACACGACTGTCGGCGAGAGACAAACACGCACGAGATACGCGTACACGGGCTACATAGTAGCATAGCAGTAGAAAGCAAGCCAACCGCCATTGCTTCCAGCACTGCCACCACCATCACCACCACAACCGACAACGATGCCAGTGATCATCACACCTCCTAGCACTCTTAGTTGAACTCTCAAAATGATGATGACGTTTATAACAACGGCGACAGCACAGCTGATTGTCCGGCTGATTGGATGGAGCCGCCACAGCGTCACCAGCAGCAGGAGCAGCAGCACGGTGTGACGTGGTCGGTTTGAGGTGGTCAGAGAGATGTGAGGAGACTCGTGCTCTCCGGTGGGGCTGTTGAATGCCCGTGAGAGAGTGGGAGGTTCGCCGTAGTAGCATCGTAGTCGCCGTGTTTACCCCACTACGTTGCTATGGCGACACATGGCCAGCTTGTGCACGATGGGTCGATGAGTATGGATCCTCTCTCCTAGTTCACCGCTAGTACAGCGAGCAGCAACAACAACAACGGCAACAACAAAAACCGTAGCAGCGGCGGCGACATTCTCCGAAACCAATCGCCAGTCAGTAGTAGCGCACCCGTGATGCCGGCGCGTTCGATCGAACGGAACACAGCAGATGAGGGCAGTCAGCGTCGTGATGTCGGGGCAGGCACAACGAGGGCATTGCCACGTCGTCGTTAAAGCATAGAGGCTCGGATCCTTCGCAATCAACATCATCATCATCATCATCAGCATGCATGCACATAAGGTCCTCGGTCATCGAGGCTCGACGACGAAGACGTCGACGGTAAACCGATGGGGCCGGGGAAGGCTAGAGAAGGTTGCCATGAAACATGCGAGACTTACAAAGCCCCATCAGAACAAACACAGGCACGCATTCAAATACCCCTCTCTCTCCCCTTCCTCACACCCAACACATACAGACATCTGAGGTACAGACATCTGAATACAACGAAGGCAAAGGATCTGCTTTTCGAGTAAGACGAAGTTTAGTTCTCGGCGGGGGGAAAGGGGCACTGGGGAATGCCAATGGAGGTTACACACCATTGTCTTTTTGCATTGTGCAACAGTTCTTTCAAGTATGGTGTCCTGTTACCCTCTGATACCCCCTCCTTCGCTCCCTCTCTTACTTACTGTGTGATTCCAATGTACCGACTGGGTTTTCCGCCACCCACCTGTTCGCTATGCATTTATCGATCTCTCGGTTTTTCGTAATCTCTTTCCCTCTCTCTCTATCTCTCTCTCGTCTCCTCCCTCTCTCTCTCTCTCTCTCTCTCTCTACCTCTCGCGATTTATCTACCTCATCCCCGTCCCCGGTCTCACGCGATGCAACCACCAGTGAATCCAATCCGCGCGCACCCCATTGCTTTATAAGTGGGCTGTGTGACAAACAAGCCACTAGCAACAACATAGAGGGGGAGAGAGAGAGGAGGGGAGAGATGACGACACACATCAACTGGAAAGCAATGACGATCATGATGACAATACGGCGTACTACTGCCGCTACAAACTGCGTATCTTTACTTTTGACTAGCAAAACTGTTATAGTACAAACTACAGCTACTATAATAGCCTGGACACATCCTTACTACTACGAAAACTACCACTGCAACTACTACAACTACTACAGTCCTACTAGACCTATCGATTGCCAGCGGGTCACTTGGTGATGACAGCCGATGTCGCTGTTGCTATTGTTGGTGATGCTGCCGTTGTTGTTGTTATTGTTGTTGTTAGTGATGATGCCGTTGTTGTTATTGTTGTTGTTGATGATGATGATGATGCTGGCCCCATTGCTGATGGCAATGGTGGTGGTGATGATGATGATGATGAGAATGGTGATGTTTATGCAAACGATGATGACATGTGCTTGCGGCTGGTAACTAGCCCGAATGTGTCTCGAGGAGAGCGCTGCTGACTCTGATAACGTATTTATGGCTTGAGGACGGCACGAGGCTTGCTTGCCAGGCTCTGCTAGCCAACGTGTGCGTGGTTACGGCGTCTGTTACGCATTGGGCGTGTGCGTCCGACTCGTATTAAGCACGATATGAGCATACCCCCCGCCCCCCTATCTCGGGGGCGCCGTGGGGTTAACGACGGCGGCCCGAGTGGGTGAGTCGGTCGGTCGGTCGGTTTGCGCTCGTACTACGTTGAGAGATACTAGCAGAGTCATTCGGCGGCAGCCCGGTAATGTTCGAGTTAGAGTATGCACCTCTCCCGAGAGTCTCTCCAGCCCGCTTGATCATCAGTCCGCCCGCCCGCCGCGTGACACATACCCGGCACCCGGGCAACGTCGAGGCAATCCCTAAGATTTGCAGGCAAGCAGGCATACTAGCTGTGGGCAAGAAAATTGGGCAAGAAACAAATAGTGGAACGACTCGGTCTACGTCGTAACGTTCGTATTCGGACGAATAGCGTACGGCGACTGTAGTAGAGCCGTCTGTTTGTATCGATCGATCTGCTACCGTTGTGGCCTATTTAGTTTAGGCGGCCCACCACTCTGCACCACCCCATGCTTGCGTTCGAAGACAGGTTTAGACAGAGGTATATAACACGGCTGGCATTAGGATTGAGTCCAACCGTAAATTTAAATTTACTAGTGTATGTGCTAATCGAAGATTTTATTCAGTCGGTTGAATATATATATATATATATAGTTCCCAGAATCACATGTAAATGATTTCTAAAAGCTCCTACCGAATAATCTGGCTTGGTTTTGAAGTGTATTTGTAGAGCAGTTTGCGCAACTGTAACATGTCTGGCAAAAATGGAAGAGATTGAGTACCGTGCTGTAATTAAAAAAAATTAAAGACAAGAGGAAGGAACTAACGCACTAGATTACAGTACCATTGACAAATGGATTGCCTTATTTAATAGAGGTAGTGTGGGCACCGAGGGTGCACCACGTTCTAGGCGGGTAAATACAGCTTTGGATGAAGAGCTTGGCTAGAAGCTTACAAACTTGTGATGACTGACCGCCGCATGATGCTGTGCAGCATTCATGCATGGACAAATTTAAAATTCAGTGGCTACCGCAGGAGTTAACAATTAAGAAAAAACGGAGATGCATGTCAATTTTAAAGAGCAATATGAGACTTTTGAGACAAAACCTGCAGAACTTTTTGGCCGATTTGTACCCGCCGACAAAACTTGAATCCACGACTTTGCTTCAGAACGGAAAGATGCCACGAGGGAATAGTCTGCACGAGGCGAAAAAGTTTCCCACGAGGAAAACGAGGCACATCTCAATCGGAAAGGCTTTGGCAATCGTTTTTGGGACACAAAGTATTTAAGTCGTTATTGACTACGTTTCTACAGGAAAAACGATAACTGGGGATTACGTTGCCACACATTTGAACCAGCTGAATGAATGCGTGGTAGTACTATGGCCCGCGATGCAGAAGTAAACTGCGTGCTGATCGACTGCAACAATGCATCCGCCCACACGTCTCTGTTGTCATGGCTACCTATATCCGAACCTGGCCCGTAGGACTATTAACCGTTTGAAGAAATCAAGAATTATCTCTGCGGAAATAGATGTCTGAGCAACAATGACGTAATGTGCGTTGTAGATGAGTACTTTGGATCGATTCTGAATATTTTGTCCGTTGTTTAAAGTTGGACTAGATGTGTTGTGCTTCTGGGGGCTAAACAATAAAATTACGTGACTTTTGTTCGTCTATTGTTTGCATTCTGTGCTACAAGCTTTTTGATCCATCCAGCAAATCCATCCAGCATTGGTATAAACTAACTTCTTGCTTGAATGCTTGTATGTTTGTGTTTTTTTGTTTGCGGTAATCTTTTATAAGGCCTTGTAAGCTGTTAACTTCCTTGTGGGCATTGATCAGGGCCTATAGCGAATGGAGCATTGTTGTTCAAAAACGGATAATAAAGCAAATAGCTTTAGCAGACCATAAAACCTAGGTACTGCATAGTAAGTACTTGAGGGCCGTTGGCTCACCTCCTCTTACCAATCTAGGCCGATAAATCGGCGTAATTAAAAAGCTATTTATGAAGGGCGTATTGAGAAGAATAGACACAGCGGCGCAACCGTCAGTATCGAGCCCTACACTATTCAAGCCTTTCGCAAGCCTTTTGTGCGTAAAAGCCCTAAGTTGACTGCGCGTGTCGACAGGGAACGCGCACTAGTCGCGTCACACGAAATGTGTTCTTGAACAGCCGTCGCTTGGGTAAGGGGGGAACTCAAATAGGTTTTAGGATAGGCGCTTTGCTGTGCGATGGTTGGACATTAATATTGTAAAAGCAAAGGCATGTACGCAAAAATTGCATTTTCCTCCTCCAAAGACAACCTGTACATATGAATAACGTGTGTAGGCGTAAGGGGCTGTTCTAGTTCAGAAAACAATCCCTGTAAACTAGCATCTGTAAACCGTTGCTTTGGCGGTGGCTACGTTAGATGGGAAGTATTTGCTAGCTTGTTGAAAGTTGCCCCAACTAACACGTTCGCTTAAAAATAATAATCAGATAATCGTAGCTTTCCCGCAATATAACCTCCGTCATTTGTGAGCTTTTCACCACGCCTGCGTAGATCGACCAGCATCCAATCGCACACACAATTTCCGGACGGCCTCAACATTTTCGGGTCTTTGAGTTAACTAACGTTTTTTTGTCATAAACATCCCTGCTACCAACATCTGTGCTGCCAATGTGAGGCCCAAGAATATTAGCGTGCGCTGCATTAATTCCTACATAGACAGCAGGAATCAATAGCCTTCCCTTCCGAGCATTAAGCTTAGTGAAAATGCGACCCTCGGTGAACGCTTTGGCCGTATATCATTAGACTTAAGGCACTTTAAAATACATTTAGAATTAAGTCGAGCTTCTCCAGAAGTGCGAGCAGCCTTGCCCTTTAATTTCGCCCATACTTAGTTGACAACTGAAAGCGCATACTCCTGTGTGGGGCGTGCTGCCAAGCACTTAAAAGGATAGCAGCTTAGACTAAAGTACCAAATCCAGATAAAACAAAAAGCAAGAATCTCAGTAACAAGGTGATTCTAGGCTCGTATTAGACGGCACTCGATGGCGCAAGTAAATATTTCCGCCAAGGCCCCCTTGCTCAGAAGTGGCCAACGCCACCCCCATTTTTTTAAAAATAAGGACAGTGATTTGACCAAACACTTAGTGCACTTAGACACTTAGTGCAGCGTGAACAATAAGACCGTTTTCGTAAGAAGCTATTGTCCGAGCTAATCAGAAGGCTACGCACATTTTTTTATTAGCTGGCAGGGGTTATGCCGGTAACAGAAAGACTTCCGGAACAATCGTTCAATAAAAATTGTGTGCAGTGCTCTAACTGGATATTAACTAAACCCATAACTGTCAATCGTCTTAACTCTTACCAGGATTGAGAATGAGAGACACCACTTCTAAGGTAGTATACAGTTTTGTGAGTTAGGAAACGACATTTGACTTATACGGTGCAGCAAGTAAGTCTTTTATAGAGATATCAACGATTACAAAGCTGCAACTTATAGGTAACCTTGATGTTTCCCAGCTATTGGATCTAAAAGTCAGTCTTATCGCCGCTTTATATAGAGACTATTTATAAGGACCAAGCCTCTCCAGCGCCGAAAACGGACTTTTTCAAAGCAGTTTTTGATTTGTTTAATAATGTAAAACGAATAGGTTTGTTTTCTATGTTTTACGAAAGTAGAACCCTTATTTAGATTTCAACGCAGTCTCCACTAAATTTTATAGATATTTTGAAGCGGTGAATTCGTGTATTGAATCACACCTTAGGATTTAACTGTATTAAGTGTGCTTTTCATTAGTTCAAACTAAAATTTAATAATGTCTATGGCTTATTAGCGTTGGGTGAAATAAAGGCAAACCAGACCGTTACCGAATTTATCAAATATTTTTGAGCTAAAAAAGCCCGATATATGTTTGGCCTTGTGGCAAATCACGAAGCACCTACCGAGCAGATTCCTTTGTAAGTCGGAGTTGGTCTTGCCGAATCTGATTGCTTGGTCTTGCCGAACTGAAACTTTTCATGCAAAACCAAAGTCTTCTCTAGCCGCGCGTAGATTACCTTTGAGTGTTTACCGACCCCACATTTTTGTATGCCGTTGTGTTTTTTGAATACCCCTCACGGTGTTTGTCGTAACGTTTAACTAAAAATCTTCCGTATCGCATATACACGCTTCCCAAGAATGGGGCTTCAATCTTATCGGTTGGTTAAAGCTCCTAGAAATACTCCTGTGGATTTTCTACAATAGAACAGTACGCAATTCAATGTTTAACTTCTAGGGAAAACGTAGAAGACTTTTTTAGATGATAAACTTGTTATAAGCATTGAACGTATAATACGCTTCTATTAAAATATAGCTGATATGACGGGCGTACTCTGAAAGGGGGCCTGGACAGAGGGCATTATATCAAAAACCTAAGAAAAAACTAAGCCTTGCGTTTCTTCTGTTGCTATAAGGCGCGTGCGGTCTTAATAGTACAATAAAGGCGTCAACCCCAATAACAGAGCTCCTCAAATTATAGAACCTAAACATATTTCTTAAAACAATTTAGACGGCACAATTGTAGTGGGTAAGACACCAGTACTATCAAAGTTGCACACTGTCCTACTACTATAACTTACGCTTTATCACCTGGACATCTGAACAGATTGGCCAGCCAAATCGATATCCATAGGCGGACAAACGACCGTAATTCCGACACGAATCTAATCGAAAGGTTGATATTGAGATTAGCAGACGGCTACGGATTCGGAGCAGCCAGGCTTATCAGCTCAGACGATATGTTCAGCTCCACGAAGGCCTGTGCGGCCAAGTCACGCGAGAAATACTCCACGCTTTCGCATAAGCTTTGTTGCCCCGGGGGCCTCCAACTACAAACCGCTTGTCCTAGATCATGTCCCTTAGGTCCAGAGACTATACATGTAATACCGCGCCTTCACAAGTTTGTCTAAGGGGCTTGCAGCCGTCCTTAACTTCATTAGGTTCTCAGGGCCAGCTTTTACCGGCTACTTCTAGGAGAGGCTGGATGCTTTCACTAAAACGGATTTGTTCGCGTTTTTTAATAACAGAAATACCGCCATTGGAATGCATGTACTTCTATTATCTATTAACGCACAGTCATTCGCAGCAGTAGGATGCTCGAGTGCCCTCAACAAAAATCTCAGAGACGATAGGCGACCATCAAGGTAGGTTTTTTCTTCCAGAAGTGGTATAGAAATGCCCCCTTGGGCTTTCCTAAATTCTCGCAACAGCGGTAGGTACACGGTACACCTGAAGTTTTTTAATACGCCGAACAAGCTTACAAGACGCCGTCGCAGAAGTCCCTGCTCAAGGGTTGCAAACAGTCCGAGTACGGGAGGAGGGGGGATATAACAGGTAAACCCTCTGGTGCCTTTACGTTGCATCTAGCAATTAAAGAACTCGTGTACTCCTTCAAAAGTCTTTCTTTTACAATTTATCGACGACGGCGTCCAGGCAAACAATTCAGCAGCAGTAGCTTGCGGTACAGGAAAAAATATCAAATAAGCCAGTAGTAAGCTCATTTCCTCAATTCGCGGAAACGTGAGCTCCTCTCGCCGAGGCTTCAGTAGACTTAATTATGGGACTTGCTCCTCGTATGCTTGCGAGTTGATAGTTTCTGGATTCCTGGATACGTTTTTTCTAATTTATCTGCTCCACAAATTACGCACGTGAGGCCGCGCTGCCATCGACGTTCGATTTTGTTGTGGTCAGTTAAAAATACTAACTCTTCACAAACAACATTACTAGGTTGACGTTGGTCTATCGGTTCGTTGGTCGATTTCGTGTAACCGCACATCAAATAACACCATTTACAAGACGACAAACGACTCGAAGTCGCTCGAAGTGCTGTGAACATGTATTTCTACCTCACTCTCGTACTAAAATCCTTACATTCACCGATACATACCGTGAGAGCAAAGAGACATGGGAGGTCTTACTTTTCAAAGCCCACAAACCAAAACTACTGCCTCGGGAAGCTTTTCCTCCAGCGTCTATCACGGGAATTACAACGCGGGAACGCGAGTGAGGTATTAAGCACCCTGTCTAGATGTACATACAGTGATTTCTATCGAAACATGTCACATGTGAACTGTCATCCACGGTGTAATTCAAACACCTTACTAACTGGTAAATAAAACTAATTGGTATACATAAAAACGAGCAAATTGATCACATACAAAACTAAAACGGCTACTACCAGTTCGAGCACTCTTACACCAGAAGCACGTTACCGTTACAACCATGTTCGGAAAAGACACTACCTACTACTACTTCTTGTAAAGATTATATTTAGGAAGTGACTAGCATCCGAGACATTCATTTCAACAATATATGACACTATTAAGCATAACATTGCACAAAACACATACTCACGTGCCTTATAGTCCGATAGCCTAATACGTATCAATCTACGAGCATAATACGATTATTAAGAATGACCATCCTACTATTCCTGACTACAACATCGCAATAGTTTTATATGCGCGGTCCTCTGCTAAGTATTGGCGTAACACTGCATAGTGGTTTCAGCGAAACCGAAAACCTTTGTGAGCTCCTCGGTCTGCGGGTGCTCGAATCCTTGCTGAGTTGAACGATCTTCAAAGTAATCGCAAGTCGTCAGACTATCTGTATTGTTCTAGTCTCGAGCCTAGAACAAGAAACACCGCAAGTGTGTGGGTTACTTTAACTTTTTCTTTAAAAAAAAGTCCTTTTTACTGGGCCTTATTAAAAGACTACTAAAATTATAAATTGTTGGTAAGATTATGAGGGGCTGGTTATACTTTTCAGGCTGACCCTCAACCAAGATTAACCGTCCACGGGACTGCTTTTCGTATTGCTTCATAACCCCCGGAGGCTGGTTATACTATGCTAGCGTATGCTATAAATTCGTTTTGTATAATATAACGCAAAACGGCAACACCCCTTTCTTTTTAGAACTGTATGCTTAGCATTATCTCCGCCAACTCGAGTGCTATCTTCACTGTCCTGATGCGCGTGTGAGAGACTAGTAGTGTTTTAAAGAGCTTATGTTACAAGGAAGTTGTACGAGGCGCCTATCAAACATCTGTTTAAATGCATTTCTAGGCAATAGGCTACACATATTGCTTCAATTGATTCGAATTCAGCAATTTTATGCTCAAAAACAAGATGATGGCTTTCCTTCTGAGACTACTCTAACCCGCCTTGTATTCATAGGATAACCAAGGACGGAGTGCCTCCTCGAATGCCTCGAGCGTACGAGCCCTAACTGGTACAGCAAAATAGTCCACATCCGCAATAAGGTGGCCCTTCGGTAAATCCTTAGACCTCAAAACACCAGATGAGATCCCTATTGCCGTTTCATCATTCGTAACTTATCTCGCTTTAAATAATAATAATAATAATAATAATTGTGAGGTATGAACGTTTAAATCATGTTTATCCTGCTCTGTTCGCTTTCTGTCAGTTTATGGCGCCTATAATGGAAGCCACGTTCCCTCTACACACGGCCAAAGACATCATCTGTCTCAAAAACATGGCCTCGCGTCGATCGCCCGTAACGTCTTCGATTCGTTTTCCGATGTCTTGCAGGAGTTTTGCTGTACCTGTGCTAATGGGGCCGAGTGTCTCTAATGCAATGGGTGCAAAGTGGTAGCTTCTAGATAGTTCTAGATACTTCCTCCGTTTTTCAGAATCCGCACGTTCTGCTACCCATCCCGTCTCGACTGCGCTGTGACGTAAATATGATAACGCCGCCGTGCATGAAACCGTTACATCCCATACAAGGCATTTTCCGTGCGACCACAGCGGGATGGTGACCCCGTCAGGTAATAATAATAATAATAATAATAATAATAAAAATAATGGTGATGATTATTACAGCGCCTATAATTACGCTTATAAGTAAAGGTTATGGCTGGAGCGAATTTGTTAGTCACGTTATACGGGCGTACTCCTTGACAAATATGATTCAACAAGGCTGCCTTGTGATTGCTCACCCTTCGTGAATACTGAATGCGGGAAAGTATTTTATTGGCTAAATAGACATATACTAAACATTTTTAGGTACTAATAAAGGTTCGATAGTTGAAACGCTTCTACAAAAAAAAATAACGAAAGGGCAAAACTAAACGGAAGGTCTTGAGAATATATTTACGCGGTATAACCTAGAGACGTGACAGTAATTTTTAGTCAATCATTTATGTTTTGCTAACTTTTTGCAGAAGTAGGCAGATCTGCATCACAAATGTGTGATCATCTTGTATTTTTGTCGTTCTTTGTGTAGTAGCTTGTACGTTCTTCTGATGTAACAGTAAAGCTGAAGTTCTTTAAAAAAATGAACACTCTTCTAAGGAAAAACGTTGAACTCCTTAGCTTGATTAAAATATTTTGCCGCTGTTGCGACGTTATTCAAGCACAATTGCATATTCGCGCATTAAGGAACGCCAAAGATAAATTAATTAATTATCAATAATGCGTCAACTGAAATCAGTTTGCACGTAGGAATAAAATCCAACCCACTGGATGATCGAACGTTTTCAATAAAATTTTATCGCCTATTTCTTTACAAGCATTTAGAGTAGCCAGTTCAGTATACAGAAAATGCATGGTAGGTTGGACGTTAATGCTTTACACTATTTTGCTCGAAATTTTGTCCAAACTTCCGGAACTTACAAATGGTAAAAACGATTTTTTTTCATATTAGGACCGCGCGTACAGTGGCGTAAAAAAATATTTGTAAATGATGCTTTTGAATTTAAGGCAAGGCAATTTAAATTACGCGAATACCGTCTTCTCGCAACGTGAACGATGGTTGGACGGCAACGAAGACCCGGGTCGGCATTAACGAAGTGATGAGTGGAGGGAAACGGAGAAGAGGCAGACATAAGGCGCTGAGAGAAAACACGAGGAGATGGGCTGCTACTACTCCAACTACATGACATATACGCGCTCAGCGAGATTACAGCTGTCTTCAATAGTACACCTGTGTCTATTGAATCGATACGGCGTCCAGCTCAAACTGCCTGCACAGCATACTGTCGTTTAGTGTGAGGACTTGTCGCAGAGAACAGGCTCTTCGACGAACGCCCCTGCACAGAACGAGAATTGCGTAAATCCGGGCGATGTCAGATGATGTAAAAACAAATAGGGCTGGGTTAGTAAGCAATGCACGTGGCTATAAGTGTCACACAGTTTCACAGTATCATCATCCACAGAACACAACGTCCTAAATAATGACGTAAATTTGTTTCCTTTCCAAAATAGGATTATGTGGTAATATCACGCCAATTCTGCTCTCAGCTTTTGCATATTCTACCATATTAAATTGAAAGAAAAAATGGTTGCGTATTGTTATTAGAAAAAAAATAATACAATTATGAAACTAACAAAAAATAATTCAGCTAGCACCGGTTCTACCATATACATCAGTGTTAATCTTGCCTGCTTGTATTCGCAGCGATCTTGTTAGATCGCAGAGTAATTTAGATTGAAATCGGGTACTTATGAGCGGAATGAAAATAAGGTATTTCTGAACAGCAAAACACGCAATTCATTCCGGAAAGGTAGATATGCATCAAATTAGTCGAATTAGATTCAGAACTTTAAAATATTTCGTTGGCCGATTCTATCGGCTTTTGTGCTCAATGTCTACTCGTACGGTAATGTTTTAAATAAATTAGCAGGATAATCATTGGACATCCAATAATAATTAAGTTTAAGACGAAATACTAAATTTGTTTATAAAATATATGTAAGTTCAGTTTCTTTTACCAAACTACACATTGCAGTCAGGTCAAACGGCCCAAGTGTTTTGCGTTTTTTTTTCGTTGAGATCGCTGTGATCGATTATAATGTTTAATTATAATGCCCGTATTGCATACTAATTGGGATTTGTGTCATTAATTCGGTTATATTCTTAATTTATTTGAAATTGAGAAAACTATTATTAATTAGAAAACGAATTAACTAGCTAAGGAAATAACGTTCTGCTAAAAAAACATTCATTGTAAAAACGAAAAGCTGTACGGATCGTTTTTCTACCACCGGCACAAATGTTTGTTGCTCTATTGTCCAACGCGGGCAGAGCGCGCTTCTCGATGTGTGTGTGTGTGTGAGGGGAGAGAGGAGAGGAAGACGTTTTGGGAGACAATTTCCTGCCATTTAATACTAAAATGCTAAATTAAGGAGTAACTTTATTCTGACTCTTAACTAACTCGTAACTTTTACAGCTTGTCCACGAGCAACGCCATAATGCATTACATCGTTTTTTTTTCTACATATTTAAATGAGTATTTTTGGGCATGTTCACCGATAGTACATCGGTGAGCCCTCGACTAAATCGGTGAAGTTAAAAAACAGTGACAGCCAACAACAGCTAAATCGTATCTCACCGAGTTGTTTGGCCGTTCCTTATTATGCCACCCTCTCAAAGAGTTCCTTGATTTTAGGCGAATGACCAAGTTCCTCGAGCGTAAAGTCGTCCAGGGGCGGCAGTGGATTTCCAGAAGGTAAACGACATTTTGGAGATCGGACCTAAAAAAGAGCACACTAGTTAGCTGTCATGTTTGGTAATTTACCTAGTACGGCTCACGGCTGCAAGTGATCATCAATACCTTTGAACAAAAAATGATTTACACGTTCAGGCCACCCTCAAGGCATGTGTAAAGCCAGCATGACAAAAACACAAGTTTATATTTATAAAGTATGCGTCAATTCATAGTCTATACTTACTTGCCTTAGATGTGCAAGCTCTCAATGAGGATGCGAAAATGCATTTTTAATAGTAAAAGATGATTCATATTTTTTTATATTGATGTGGCTGTCAGGGAATTTATTTACAAAATGTGTCATCGCGGGCAATCGGGTTGTTCGATAGAGAAACCGAATGCACAAGCATGCACAGATAAAAAAATCTGCTTTACAATCAATTGCTGGCGGAAAAAAGACACACATGCGTACAATGGAAACATCGAAATTCTATGATGTCCCAATTTAGTTCTCACGCTAAATTAAACCATGTCTTTGTTAGAATCATGTTAGTATTCATTTGATGGTTAAATATATATAGCTTTTTCAATCGTATTACTCATTGAAATACCGCTAATAACAATAAATAATAACACCCTTTCTACGTTTCAATAATGCAAAAATCTGCTATCTTCAGATATCTACTTAAAACGACATTCAGACATTTAATAAAAACTACATTATGTAGCGGTGACACAAATAGTTTCGCACGCATTTATAAGTATTTTTCGGACAGCTGCGGATAATTGGGCGACCAGATACATCATTAAATTAATCAAAGATGGAACTTTACGGTGGCTTCGAAGTAGGAAGGGCATTAGTAAAAAATATAGGTGCAACGAACAGAGCCTAACTTTCACCCCTTGGCAACACCCAGCGACAGTAGTCTGATTTCGTTTAATCCGCGGTACGGGTGTAAATCTCCGTTGACAAGTGCATTGTACACAGTACAACGATTTTAAACGACGCCTGCAGACACTTTCTGCGGATACTAGCAGAACGACGGCCCGTTATAATTTGAAAAAAGATGTGCGTTTCAACGTTTAGTGAACCCTATAGTCCCTCATTCAAAGTTTAAAGAGTTCGAAAAAGCCGAACATTTATTTTGGAAACAAAATGTTCTTTTTATGGTGTGCATTCTTCTGAAGGCCTGGAAGGGTTTATGAACGCGATGGCAAACAAATTAACTTATTAAGTGTGACTCTAAAAAATTACATCTCACATGACCTCGATGCTTGCTAAATTTCCTGTTTTGCCTTTTTTCTGTACGACTTTTTTTGTTCCACTAGACAATGCTGAATCCTTTCAAATGAAGTAGAATTTTATGTGAAATTTGTTGGTATATGGTTTTTCTGTCGACCTCTTGCAATGGCATATTTTGTAAAGCGATGTCCGTTCATCCATTGAAAAAATATTAGGTTTATTTTAGCGAGTTGTACAATGCGGAGAAAATCCAAATTCCGATATTTATATTCCATTGTACCTACACGATTAAGCACGATATGCAATGCGGCTGGAAGTGACGATACATACCTCGCTAAAAAAGCTGTAGGAGAGAGCCTCCCAGGGGTCCAATCGATCAGCGGGGCCATAGCGAATCATCTGATGAGAATAAGAATGAACACATTAGCCTTCTTTAAAATTACCAACATTTTACCATTTCTTAGAAATATATATGTAGATATATATATATATATATATATATATATATATATATATATATATATATATATATATATATAGAGAGAGAGAGAGAGAGAGAGAGATATACTGAGCTTCCTAATAGCTCTGTACAAGAAGCTAGAAAAAATACACAGCATTAGCTCCTAGAACTCGACAATGTTGTACGTTCCTCCACAATAGAGAAAACCCGTGATATGGAATGCATCATCAAAGATAGGTCGTACAGTCGATATTACCCGAGAAGGACAGGCGCCTTGCCAACGCGGCAATCAGACAACGTTGCGGAGAAAGCAGAAGGAGCGAGCCTTACAAGTGGAAAACAAAAGGATTAGATACATAGGAGAGGAACTAGATGTAGCGCTCGTAACAAACAGATACGAATGCAAAAAAGAGGACACGACAATGGGTTTTGCTGGGTTGAGGGAAAGTAGGTCTGGAAAATCTAGTCTGCCTACCGTAACCCTAACTGCTTGCACGGAGATTCCGAGCAATTCCTCCATCATTGCTATGAGACACGGCTGATGATTGAAAACCTTCGACCAGTTCCCCTCTCCAAAGAGCGATACAGATTGACAAACGAGGAAAGCTTCAAGGAGGAACTTGGGAAGAAGTATAGTCTATCACACCCCCTCGAACTGCAGAAGACTTACAAGAACACCTCGCATAGGTGCGCGAGACAGCATGTAGAGAGTGCAAACAAGGAGTGCTCTCAAACAAAAACACCGAGGCAAGACGCATGCTGCAAGAGTAAAGCTTTGCTAGACTATAGGGAAAACCGGGCCGTACTCAAATGAGCCATAGTCGACAGCAAAACCGGGACCTCAAGGAGATCGATGACGACCCCTTGGGAAAATTGTAAAGGTTAGCCAGGAATATAAAAGAAAAATTAACCAACTGCTTCTCTAGACGAACAGCGAACTAAGGTGGTCTTCACTAAACTGTTCCCGGCAGGTAAGAGTTATTTCCGGCAACTTCAGGGAAAGGTCCGTTGTTAATGGTCAGATAAGATCAAAATCACAATTTTAACCGCTTTTCTGAAATATGATGAAGAGCCCTCACGAGGACACTGCAAATCATTGTCGCAAAATCAATTGTTCTATTCGAAGTGCGTGATTGGGTAGGGGGATTCTCAGGAAGAAAGCGTAACAAACGGACCTCTGCCAGATACTTAGTCATGGAGAGAGAATCCAAGAGACGGCCTTACCTATCACCTCAACCAGATCCTTACAGGATACGGAAACTGCCATTCGTACTTGTTCCGAACTTAAAAGGCTTCGTCGGTGGCATGCAGGTTCTGTCAAGAGGCACACGTTAAGTAATGCGCTTCTATAGTTCTCGGCGAAACTGCGCGGACAAGGGTAAGCAGACGCATCCGAAAGAAATGGACCACGCACAGGGACTCATACCCCGAGGTCCGCAACCTACCTCGGGTCAGCCTAAAAAAGTCCGCAGAATACATCGTCTCGAGTAAGCAAGCCTGAAGCTGGGAGCAGCAAAGGAGATAATCCAGGAAACATTTGATAGATGCAAATAAAGATGGACATTTCTTCCAGCCCAGGACGGCTGAAAAATGCACCTTAAACGTAACGGATTCGCAGGAGTTGGGACAAGGTGCGCTGGGCAGGTAAGGGAACCCGTGGGCGACGCCAGCTAATTAATCTAAAAGGGCGCTCGCTATTTCTTTTAATGGCCCATTGTGCATTTCTATAGAAATATGCTATGAAACCCGAATAGAGATAAGTACATTTGAAATAATTGCAATTGCTTGTGGTTCGACTTTGTGCTCGAGGATCTCCGACCAACTCATCGGCTCTCTCTTCGGCAAGCCCACGGGAAAGTTCGGATGTAGTGCTCTGCAAAGACAACCAACAGCGCTTTTAGATATTACAGGTATGTGGGTTCTAACGCTTGTCACAGACTTGCTTAATGTTAACTTACATATCGCCTAACCCAAATTGTCACTTTACGTATATATAATATATATATATATATATATATATATATATATATATATATATATATTGATGTATATATATAATATTTATATATATATATATATATATATATATATTTGGCAAGAGCGTGGGTAAGGTGGTGCGTAATTTCCGCTTGCTCGCGGGTTTGTACCATTTCATCAGGTCTGGGATTAACCTTGTCCACTACTTGGTGCCTTTTGTTGCGCTATAGTACACTAAATCTGCCAGCTCGCCAGAGTCTCCTTTCTTTCATTGTATTTTCTAAGTAGACAAAAGTGCGCGTAAGAATAGAAGATGTCCTTTTCTATCCCCCAATTGGCCGATTAATCTTAAGGAAACATACTAGCATAGCGCCTGTAACCACCGTCCTGTATGACCTGGTAACACCTATGGTCATCACGCTCTGGTTGTTTCTTAATTTTTTATACTTTTCCTGGTTTTGCACTGCCGCTGGTCCCCACACTAAGTACCAGTACGGCATACTTAAATCAGCGGCTGTCACTAGAAGACAGCGCTTTCTCTCTAAGAGTCCTCAGGTTTTTCACATTACATACAGGCTGGATTGTTGCCATTACGTAATTAACGTGGGTTGCACAGCTTCCCAATAAACAAAAGTGCCTCGAATTTTCCGGTGCTATATATATATACCGAAAATGAGCTGCTACTCCCTCGTTTTCCGCCACATTCAGAATCGCATTCTTCACGTTAAGCAAAATAAGAAGGTAAAAATTGTACGCTGTATGCTAAGGCTAAGCATAATTGCCTCCTCGTATGTAAAATAATGCTTTCTTCCAAACTTCTGGAAACCGTCCCTCTTTTAATAGTGAGTCCATGATAGGTTTAGAGGTCGCTAGGCGTACAGTGCATATGGAGCACTTCTTCGTGTCAGCAGTGCAGTTTCTTGCTATATGTCCGGTGGCTTCGCAGTGATAGCATTTGCAATCCCGGGGCATTTCTTCGGTACGGTTCTTTGCCGTATGTCCGATACCTGGCATCTTATGCAGCACGGGAGTTCGGTCCATTTGGTCGCCCGGCAGGTTAATTACCCCACGCTTAGGCGGCATATGCACGTTCGCTGAGACCTATAACTGTTTGGCAAATTTTGCGTGTCCCTTTTGCCCAATTTTCTCGCAGTTTGAGCCGAACGTCGCCGTTAGACGCTCCCTATATTCCAGCTTGTCTACTCGGCCGCTAGGACATCAAGATTTGCGGTTTAGCACCTACTAAGATTACACTGTAAGACATGTATTTTCATAACTTGACAAATTTTCCTGTTTCGTTCTTGTCACCGCTGCATTCGCCATGGAGCTTCTGCGGACCGCAGCTCGATCTGGTTTATAAGTCTTTGAGTGCTAGTAGTCCATTGCACTAGCCGCAATCGGCTTGTGTATCTGTTGGCCTCGGCACCACTCTTTGCGGAGGAGCTCAGAGCAACTTATGCTTTACCGAGAACGGAGGCCTTTGAGAATCATCTTGCCGAATAGGAGTATACATTTGCGCATGTTGAATGCCATGTTGTAGAAACAGGTACTTTGTTACTGGGTTTGCAATGCATGGATTTCTTATGAAATTATGTATACGAAATGGGTGGCATGAGATATCCCGTGTGTGAATGCAACCTATGCGGAAAAGCATGTGATCTGTATCATCTCCAACAGTGTATAAAAGCAATATCGCTGGCGAAAGTTATTTAGGAGAGCTGTAGCACATATGTGCATAAACCAAATATTGGTTAATAAACAATACATTTATTCATAAGTATTTGAGGATGTCGGCGTAAAAACCACTCCCGTTCGGACATCCACTGTGTTGGTCCTGACGGCTCTGTGCGCAATTCTGACGTTTTGGTTCTTCTCGCTGTCCTCTCTTCTGATTTTTCTTGAATCAAATATCAAATAAAACGTCGAGTTGTCACCCCCCAATACACTCTTACTTTCGGCGCGGCTTTTTACACTTTCACAGCGGACTTTTGGACTAACACTATTCGAGTCGTCCGAAAAGCAGAACGATATCGGACGTCTCTTCTGGTCCGCTTGACCAGCGTCCCTCCTTCGGGACTGCGTCTTGATCAGCTAGCTCTAGGTGCATGATCATGTGTCGGAAAAGCCTTAGCATGCTTTTAAGCTCAACTTTTTTTTCCGCCAGTTTTTCGATCACAAGACTTCCAGTGACCACTAGCAATTCATTTTCTCTAGGGCTACTGTCTTCCGGTACTATTCGCGCGCGGGTTCTGAACACTGACACATTTCCAGGTTTGTCGGCCATTAGTCGGACCACCGCCGGGTATTGAGGTATCAGGAGGATATTAAGATCCGAGTCATCGGCCACCCTTTACGTGCCACCACCGATCTCACCTCGATTGTTTTATTTGTCTTTCTATATAACCGTATAAAAACTATATAATACTATAAATAACGTGACCAGCCAGTCGTTACCACCGCAAGCTCCTCTGCAGCTCTGCTGCACGGTACACCTCTTTCTCCTTCCTGATCTTCTCGACACTGATCTCTACTCTGCAATTGCCCAGCTTTGCGTATCCCCAGATGCCACTGTGACTCGCCTCTGGCGCATTCGCTGTCTGCAGTGTAGACTTCAATTTTAGAAATTCTGTTAGCTTACTTTTGAGTTCTCTCAGTTCAGAGCAATCATCATGGAAGTGGTCTGTGGCCACTCTGTGTAACTTCATCTATATCTTTTATGTCGCTTTAGGTTTTATCGTGTTTCAAGACTATGGCTTTCAAGTAGAGCTTCCACTATGCAGTCTAACCTCTAGGCAGCCCCTCTGCTTTCTCCATCTTTCATGATCCGCCTCTTAGGCCTGCTCTGGAATCTCTGTTGAGCCCGGTGGCGTAATGCATTCGCGCACGTGGATTTGCAAGTGCATAGGTGCACGAGTTTAATCTCTGTTATTGCACATTTATTTGTATAGGGTCCGTCTCACGAAGTAGTGCGAAAGTAATTCCGTGGATGTTAAACGTTGGTTGAGAGTCAGCACGGAGGAACGCTAGGTCTGCTCTGAAGCATTCTACGACGCTCGCTCGGTCCCAGGTGCCGTCGTTTTTTAGTCGTTGGGGATTATAGTCATAACCACAGAGCCGGTCTCCACGTTCACTCTCTCATCTGTGCTTCCATTCAGTTAGCTCAGACTCCTTCCTTGAAAGGGAGATTTCTTCTGTTCATACAGGTCATGAGGGGAAGTTTGCACATTGGTAGATAATCTTGCACTTTCGCTCCCTAGCCCCTTATAGGAGTTTTGGTTGTCCTTAGTTAAGCAGCCGTTAGAATTCGAAACTGAATAGCTCTGGCGAGCCGTTAGGAGCCTTCCACCGTTTAATTCGTCTATGCTTCAGCCCGTTGAAAAGTTCATATTTGAGCTTCACAGCGACCTGGCTCCTCGTCCCTCCTTCATTCCACGGCCACACACAATACACTGGATTGACCACTGAGCTTCACGCATCACTTTAATCTGTCACCTTCTGTGTTTACCTTCCTACACTCCCACGAGCAAGCGTGATCCCACGGAAATCCGCACATCTCTGCGCTAAGCCAGCTTCCATGTATCTCAATTCAATTCAATTCAGACGTGGTTTATTTACGGAACTGCATACATTCACATGCTTAAGTTCTCGTTATAAAAAGTGGTACAAGGGTTTGGGAATAAAAGGAGAAAAAGAAGAAGATAAAGCAGCAGATAATACATATACCATATTATTGGCGATACTGACATACAAGGCAAAGGAGCACACTGAGTTATAACTTCATAAGCATTATAACTCGAAATGACAGGTGAAAATCTATATACTTATTTAATGCCATTTTACCCAGTTCGCCCCACCAAGTTAGACTAACACCACACTAGCTGAAATCTGAAGTCGTGCATCACACACTACGTAAACTAGTGGGATATAAAAAAAAAACGCGGAAATGTCTCTGTTTGCAGTTATCTTTGCTTTGCATGAAAATACAGGTAACGTTTGATTGACAGCGATGTGCAATGACAACAAATTGCAGCCTATTTTCACTAAATTTTGAGCAATTTAAAGATGTTTAGATGTTGGGTCTGACTGAATGTCGCTTAGTTCGTCTGTAAACAACAACTTTATAGAATGGCGATGCATCAAACCTGATCTCTTTCTTCGTGGGCGTCCCAAGTAATCTGATCATTTCAGTTAATTGGTCGAGGTTTGACTCCCCGCAGAAGACGGGATGCAACAAAAACATCTCGGCGAGAATTAGTCCAGCTGACCATATATCCACCTTTGCCGTGTAACATGTGCTACCCATCACGAGTTCCGGCGCTCTTCCTCAAAAACCAGGGCATAGCATTGTGCAGGAAACAATTAGCACAAAAGCTCGAGGACTGACATGCTTAGTACATATTAGTTATGCCGTATCAATCTATTTAGTTGAACATACTCGCACCAATATATAGGGCATATTCTATTTATATATTTCTCCGCTTATATATATATATATATATATATATATATATATATACCAAGATAATTAGGGTTCCGTCTAAATAACCGCATCCTTTATCGCCCAACTTTAAGCCCGCATCTAAATGAAAACAGATATTTAGATACAACTTTCTGCTCAAGTCGACAGAGAAACTCCTGGCAAACTTTTTTCAAAATGAAATATAATTCCTTTACACTACTCCATTTTCTTTTTTTTTATTTGGGGTCTAAAACGCATACCAGCCCGTGCCAAAATGTCACTGTCTAAATTGTTGAACGCTTTTTAATAACGGTAGTGAGCGAGTCTACGTTAGTGTGTCGAGACTTGTTAGACTTTCGCTGAATCACGCCTCATACATTGTTCTTCCCACTGATTCAAATCGGGACTGTGTTCCCACGGATTCAAATCGGTGGCCATATGTCCTTGTCCCAAAACGTGCTTATATGCTCAGATAGCCACTCCTGTGCTAAACGGCTGAAATAAACGCAAGCGTCATCTTACTGAACGACGTATAGTTGTCCCTTAGACACTTCATGCACGCGCAGTTTCACCTCCGTTTGTCGAGCACGCAAACAAACTTCCTTTGTAATGATTTCGCTAAAGGTACGGCACTATGGCGTCTTCATCACTAGACAGCTATCTCAAGACGTGAACAACGGCCGAAACGTTGCTCTTACCTATAGTGGGGCACTACCTGGATCGACGGTAAGCCAGCAGTCATCAAGTCATCGTTACTGCAATTTGCATTTAGTTTTTACCTGTAAGGTAAATATTTTCTCGTCAGAGTAGAAACGAAGACGGCCTACCGCTGCGGTTTTTAGGCAAAAAAGGAGCAAACGACATCGAGCAGGTCAATTGACTTTCGCAGCCTCAGAGAGTATTTGCTTCTCCTCCTGCCTCTCCTGAGCTCGACGCAATGATTCAAAAATTCCGAACTAGAAGAAAGAGGGCTAGTGGATAGTGCACTCGGGTCGGATTGGGTCACGTACTCTCTCCCCCTGTGATTGGCCCTAAACTACCTGCCGTAACATTCGCAGGTGTGCCTAAATGCATTTTCCACCACCTGATGGCAATAAAAGAGTATTTGCCTGTTGTGTATGTCTAAGGAAGTGTACTTGAGGCCCTCGTAAACAAGTCTTGACATAGTAGGTATGGCTATGTTATATTTGCGTCTATCCAACTTGTATAGACGTGATGATCACAAATGGTCAAAAAAAAATGAGATTTCTAATCTAGATCAAAGGATTGTCAAATATTCGCAGTAGTTGCACTGTGCGTCGATTAGTTCCTGTCGTGAATCTTCCTCTGGCAGATTGTAGACTAATACGGAGAAATTTTGCAATTTTGGCATATGTACGTCCGATGCGGAGGGCACAAATAGTAGCAGCTGTTCGCTTAAATTCCGAAGATGACGCATTATCTGACATAATTAATACGTATACGTGTTTTACTCTTTTCTCAATAAGAGTCTTTTGTCTTCTACTCATCAACCGCATGAGCGGGTTCCTGACCCGACGAGGAAGCAAATCGAAAAGCGTGCCAATTTCAACACGCTATATATTTTTTGCGAGGGAGGCTCTATGACGGAAATATCGCTTAACAGAATCTGTCCTAATCTGTGTAGGGCAGATGCGGTTAAAAAGTGAGTTTCTTAGACATAGGATTTAATTTTTTTTCAGCGAGGTAACGCTGCGGTGGTGGTAGTTCGGCAAATGGTCCAGTTTTGCTGGAGCATACGGGATATGCGAAGGTATCTACAATTGTCACGGGCAACGTAGTTAAATACATTTGCCGCTTTTTATGAGTTTTGTCGGCCTATATATATATATATATATCTACGAGAGGCCCCATACTTTCTTCCACACTTATATTTAAGAAAAAAGTATTGCACCTATCGGCATATGTGTCCATATGCATGTTACATATTCTTAATGTGCTTAGATAATGTCCGCATCAAGATTAGACTCAGGCTATAATTTATTGAATCACACGCATTATATGATGAGTGCCTTACTTTGGTGGACATTTTATGATAATTTAGTACGCAAAATGTGCACTCTCCTGAATGTGTTTTTTAATGAGCGTAACGACAAATAATATTGTATGCGAAAGTTCAAACAACGACCAAAATGAGACATCACGCATTTTTTGAGCTCAATCGAAGCGTCATTAATTTAGTACTAGAATGATCTCTGTAAACTGGACATCTTTGTGATTCTTCTAGGGATTTGGAGCGTAATATTGTATTTTCAACTTCCTTAACGCAAAAGTTCGAAAAATGGGTACCTCTTAACCCCGATTATTACGAACTGTTTTCAATATGACTATTTGCCTTTCGGTAGCCAACACATAGTATTCCTCAATCGCAGCAGAAGGTTCTTCCAAACACAAAAAGGTGTCTTTAGTTTTTTCTTGCAATAGTATACATTTTGAAGTGATATTTGGCCAGTCATATCGGTGTAACAGAAATAGCAAAAAAAACTAGCATTCTAAACAAGACATGTCCCCCTCCAACATAGTACCCTATATTTTTTTTACCTTCTGTACGCTCTGGCGCTCAGTGAGATATTGCCCGACAAATGCCCTTTTTTTAGTCGAACGTTTTTGCCTACTTGAAGAATGTTTTTCAATTAATAATTCTTACTTCTCTTACTGCTTTTGATTGAACGATTTATTTAAAAATATATGCTTTAGAATTTTCGCAAAATTAGGGTCGCCCGCTTTGTAAGTTTCAGTTTAAATAAAGCAACTGCTGGTGTGGACTATAATGGGCCATGATTAAACAGCGGGAAGCACAAAGATTCCAAGGATAGTCAAGATTATTGTTATAGTGACGATGGTTATTATCGTAACAAACATGCCTAGTTAATACATTTAAATTTACGTAAACAAATAAATATTTAGCAATGTTATTACTCTGCGTACACAGAATATCCGTTGGAGATCCACAGTGGTGATATATATGCATGTATCCATGCAGAGTAATAACGTTGTTAAAAAATTAATTAATATATATATATATATATATATATATATATATATATATATATATATATATACATATATATATATAATTTTAATAATCAAAAAGTTATATATATATATATATATATATATATATATATATATATATATATATACATATATATATATAATTTTAATAATCAAAAAGTTTGATGGCGTAGTAGAGGTACCGGCCCAGCGTCGATACCTATAGTGTCTCGTACATATGTAGGCGATATGCGTTTCACCACTGACGAGTCTCTTGGCCGAGCCAAAGTCGCAGAGTTTTACTCGACCGCTTTCGACGTGGACGAGGATATTTGATGGCTTGAGGTCACGGTGGGCGATATTCCGCACATGTAGATACTTAATGGCACGAAAAAATTGGTGCGTTATCACCTGCATTTGCACAACGGGACGCGGCAAAAACAAAAGAATATTTGTCGTATTTAGTATGACTTCATTCATTATCGCTTGTTCAATTAATTTGACAGATAGAAGATACAAACACATATGTGCTTTCACTGAATATAAATTCAATCCAGTTAATTGAATGTAAACGCCACTATACGTGCGTCTCCCCTAATGGACGCGGCTCAATGTACAAGGGACGCGACTAAGGACACAAGTTTTATTCAGAATCCACTATATATATATATATATATATATATATATATATATATATATATATATATATGTATATATATATATATATATATATATATATATATGTATATGTATATATATATATATATATATATATATATATATATATATATGTATATATATATATATGTATATATATATATATATATATCTTTCTTCTTACGTAGAAGACAAACTCCCGGCAGAACAATACGGTGCATTAAAGAGGCGATCGACGTCAGATGCAGTTGAATTTGTTTTAGACCATGTATCAAACCGCCTTTCTAACAAGGAAATGACATATGCTGCGTTTATTAATTTTCACACTGCATTCGATTGCCTGCCAAGGGACCTTAGACACGCTTCGCACAAGTTTTAACATAACATGCCCCCTTTTTAACCTCGTTTATGATATACTAGCGCACAATATAATTTGGGTCAAAAACGGCGACCATTATGCACAAACGCCCGTAACACAAACTATCGGGGTAGCCCAAGGAGACGCAGGTAGTCTATTTCTTTTTATCTTGTATATAACTGGACTCGCAGACTTACTGCGTCTTATCGCTCATTTTGCACTTTATGCCTAGAACCTAGTCATTCTAGCAAAATCTCATAACCACCTGCAGTTTTACCTCAACGAAACTGCGAAATGGTGCGAAGAAAACAAGCTCAAGATTAACGCGTTTTAGCAGAGGAGTGTCATACTCAAATTAGTTAGCCATTTCTTAAATTTAGGCGTCACACTAAGACTCTCTTTTAGCAGACATATCGAGGAGACCAGCAAAAGCTACGTCTGTAATGCTTTTGTTAGGCAAAATGCATGAAGTGTTTGTAAAAACAGCTATAATTTGCTTTAAAATCAAAGTACTCCCTGTAGCAGCATACTGTACAATTGTACCATGCCTGACTCTGAGCCATTTAAAAAGTCTGGAGAAACTGAAGGCCTGTTATGTTAAGCGTATATTACGGCTTCCAAAATGCGCATCGGCAACACTTGCCTTAGAGATGTGCGGAGAGAGAACACTTATTAAAGACCTGACACTTACTAACACAACATTTACAGGGCACATTTTAGATTTATATTGAACCTATGGAGAGAACATAACTTTAAATTTTGTAGCGGTGAACTATACTGATGGCCCGGCCTTTTGATCACAGACATGGCTAGAGCCATGCAAAAGAACCGTTCACTAATCTGCCGAACAACTTGGCACGGGTATCATCATCACATATGCATGAAGCCCAGCTGCTCTAAAATTGAAGATTGTGTTTGTAGCTTCTGTGGAGAGTGTGAAATTGGACGCTATCATATACTTGTATGTGCAGAATTTTGGGGAACGTCCTTATCATAGCATCCAAAGTTAGAGAGAGTTATTGTCAGACCGAAGTGTCACATCGTGACACTTTGTGAAACATGAATCAACTGTCTACCAATTTTATGGTGAAATAAATACTGAATATATATATATATATATATATATATTACTGACAGCTTGGCACTAAGGGTTTCTGTCAAGTCCTGAAAAACAAGTAGTACAAAAAAAGCATTTTAACTATTAGCAATGCATATTGTTTAGCTTCGCAAGAGCTTGACAAGAGCACTTTGCACGAATGGAGTGAGTGTATTCGGGCGAATCCAAATTTAAGTGTAAAGTTGTGTCTGTAAAACAATTGCTGTTGGCTTCAAAACATAACCTGAATCACATTTATTTGCCGAAAATGTCTTCTGTCGTATAAATGTTAAATAATTTGCGTCTCATATCTAATGTGTGAAGTGAATTAAAACTGTATCCAGCGGCTAAAACCAAAACAAGCTGGTAGGCTCTCGAGAATAGCAGAAAGCGAGCGTTCGCGACATTTAAGTATGCGGTTAGGGAAACAGTTTCACAAATGCATTGACGAGTGATAAGGGTATAAAGTAAAGTTTTCGGGCTGACCCTCAGCCAAGATTTAACGTCCACGGAACTGTTTTTTTTTAATTCAAGCGGAGCCAAACTAATGAAAACCAAACGGTCCAATGAATAACTGTCTCACGGCGGAGGCGACACTGCAGCACCGAGATGAGCAGAGTACTCCATATTGGAACAGAAACTGGCATCTTCACTCATTATTCGATAGCAATGGCGGCTTGGCCGGCTAAAGCTGGGTTCTCAAACAACGAAAATGTTGCTGTATTTGGGTAGAATCAGTTTTTATTCGGGTTGAGCAATGCCCTGCGGTCATAGTTCTTCGCTGGACAAGCCAAAGCGTCACAATTGCCACTTGGCGGGCGTATGTACAATGTAGAATGTGACCACATTGTTGAAAATAAACGGCAAGGGACAGTAAAGTATTCGCCGCCGAGTCAAGAACACATACATCTCCAGCGTCAGTCTCTGCTTACTTTTAACCAAGGATTCCAGATCGAGGATACATATATGGGTTTCGGGAGTAGAAACAGAATATATAAACGTACGTTGGACTCAGAATAAATTGTGACAAAACAGCAAACAATGTATTTACAAGGAGATACAAAAGTCTTACCTGATTGGGTAACTAGGTACTAAAAATCGAGGTTCGCAGTCATATGGACTCTCAGAAGATGCCTCACGCTAGCTGTGGGTAAAATAATCTCATCACATATAGTATAGGCAAGTGCTAGGAGCAATGGCATCAGCCGCAGTCTGCATTACGGCGTGAGTATCAGGGGTGATAACCAATTGAGTAATAAAGCTATATATATATATATATATATATATACATATATATATATATATATATATATATATATATATATAGCTATGAATACGTCATTGTTTACCAATGTCATTACGCCTTTGCCTAAAATATGCAGAAGTACACAGATGACCGTCCTACCTTAATGAGGACAGCTGGTATAAGCTTTGCTCGTTTTCGAAATTGCATGAGAACGCGATGAAGTGTGTCTTGAATGTAGTCCATGACGATATGCAATCTTACGGACTCTTCGTCGCTATCCATATAGTAGTATTTGAGATGCACAATGTTTGGGTGATCGATCATCTGAAAAGCAGTCGTATGTTCATAACGGTTGCTCATTTCGTTTTCGCCCGTTATACATTACATATACTATACGCTTATTATTCGCTTGGCATGTATACCTAAATACACATGTCACCCTTTTATATCAGGGGCAGAACTATGTACAGAAGAAGCATGGTATTGCCGCACCCTTAACACAAAGGATACATTCACAAATGTTGTAACATGACAGTCGTAGGTCGATGTCAGCAGCCAGACGATGTCTTTCTCTTACCTTTAAAACTTCTAGTTCTCGTGAAATAAAGTTCTGATCGAGCTCTTGTGACTTCAACGCCAGTGTCTCGCCTTCGTAGGTTACTATTCGGCATACTGAGCCAAACGTACCTCGGCCCAGGACCTGTCATCAGTTAGCACGCATAAGTCAAAATGGTTTCTTTAGAAACAAATCAGTATAAGTATCAATGATTCTGATATTTATTTATTTTTCCCGGTATCTGTCCTCTCTCGCTCTCTAAAAACACTTCCAGACTATGCTATTTGGATTTTCAATTCAATTCATCTAATTTTTCACTTATGTCGAGTAGCACATCAATGACATAAAACAGATAAAATTGATAAATAAATAGTAGTAATATATCAACCACATAACAACTCTCGAAGTGGTACGAGTTTATATTAGAATAAAAAGCCCTCATAGTCCAAATATCATAGCTCTCGTAGTTAAAAAGTCCTCCTTGCAGAGTGCAGTTCCGCCAAGAGACGGATGGCATCTTGGTTCGCGTGGGAAGTATAACAATTGCGATTGAACCACGAACCTTCTGCTGGACCGGCAAACCGAGGATTGGAGGATCTCTACAAGGAGGTCGTCGTACTGCTCCACGTCTGGGGCCTCGCGGATTGGAAAAACCTCCTGAGAACGCTCCACCAGAGCTAGACTGCTCAGTTTTTGCGACAGCGGCAATTTTTTTTTTGGGGGGGGGGGCTTGCGTTGGGTCGCCCGGTACATTGATTTTTAACGCAATGGGGATGTGCGCTCGCAGGAGGCCGCCTTCCCTTAAGGAATTTTCTTGTCCTATGTAGCTTACTCTGTCTCTGCTTACACCGGCCGCAAATCCATCGATAACCAAGCTCCCTTAGTGGCTATGAAAAGTCGGAACTGATGTTGGGGTAACTATCCAGCATCCGTAGTCGGCTAGGGTATAACATTTGACAGACAGAAGACCGTAATTTTCTCCGTAGCTGACAACGCTCTTGAGTACCACTTTATAGAGATCTGTGACGACATCGCGAAGGTCGTCGGGGGAAAAATAAAAGGAGTCTCGCTTTACGAAAATCGGCGAACTTGCCATAATGATGGAGAGGGAAGACGACAGGGTGGCTTTACTCTCGCTATTGGAGTTAGCGAAAGTTAAGGTCATCTAAGCGGAACACGATCCACGGTGAAAGGCAAGATCACCGGGGTTCATACCTCTATCTTGGAATGAGCGATCTTATCGGCGCTGCAGTCCTCGGATAAAGGCGAATAATCCAAGAACCAGCACCGCGTCGGCTACAAAGCGCGTTCTCCGGGAATATCTTTCCGGTTGAGGTGCGTCTGGGGCTTAAGCGGCATGGAAATGTACTATATCATGAACCTTTGCAGTGCTATAAGTGTTATAGTCTGGATCACTACGCCCTTAAATAAGGCATCAAGGCCTAAATGTCGGCAATGCGGAGCACCTCAGAAAAGGAGAGCCTCACGAAGCATAGTACAGAAGCGCACGATGCTTCGTCGGTCCTAATCTGCATACCAGTGCCCAACATTCAAGCATCTGAAAATTTTAAGAAGCGAAGCTGGTCTTCGGCCGTGGAGATTAGAGTAAAATAAGTTGACCATGGAACTCGTATTCCCTCGACCACGACGCACGTAGAAGATGCTGACCATATCGAACTAAAGCTAGCAGCCCCGTCACAACAGCTAAACCTATCGACCTAA
This sequence comes from Dermanyssus gallinae, assembly GCA_003439945.1. Lineage (NCBI taxonomy): Eukaryota > Metazoa > Arthropoda > Arachnida > Mesostigmata > Dermanyssidae > Dermanyssus > Dermanyssus gallinae. Next base: position 126,673 of record QVRM01001462.1, read on the forward strand.
CCGTCAACATGCTGTATTGTAGAAGAAGTGCTTTGCAGACTGTGTCCAATTATACAGGACACTATTACGACAGTTATTTCAAAGGTCTTGAAATCTGTACTGCCTGTCGTCATATGCGCAGTAAGCGGGGCAGTGACACAATCACAACAGAGCTCAGTAGACACGTTTTTTCGTTGGCTGAGTCGATCCAGCTAGCATTCTGTGACAGTGTCAAAAACTGTGGCACCCCTAACAAATATAAATAGCTGCAATAAAGACAGCATCACAGTCCATAGATCAAAGACTCGGTGACGCCCGGAAAAGACTGGGCCCAACAACCAGGATATTTACATAGTCCACTGAATACAAAATGTTTGACTCCGCAGGAAAACGAAGGAGAACGTAAAAAAAAACCGCTTCTCGCAACGAGAAAGGCTTCTACAGGTTTTTAAACTAGTGCTGTGGAACTGCGAAGGGCATGGCACAATAGGTATGTTAGGTATGGAAGCACTTCGAGAAGTGAATATTCTCATTTTGACGGAAACGTGGGCTGTTAAACCTTTCTCTTTGAGGGGCTTCTACGGACATCACGCTCTACCACATAAAGGTGAGGGACGGGGCAGGCTACGTGAAATGTTTCAGTATTCACGAGAGCAGAAATTAGAGAAATTACAATAAAAATAATTGCCGAAAACTTAGTAGCAATAGCGTCAAGGGGGGGTGGTTGAAATTGTGACAGCCTACGTAAAGGTGTAAGGAAAGGCACCGATAATTCTACCGGGGAATTTTAGAATATAACATTTTTGGGAGAAAATACTTCATTTCGGAAAAAAGCGGGGCTTAGAAAAGATATACCTATGGGGATGGCATTCAGATTTAACAGCAGTAGGGAGTGTAGTCGTGGGCCGGGGATTGGAGCAAAACTGTAGAGTGGGATCTTCTTGAAGGGAGTTGGGTGTGCCCACCAGGGGAGACTCAAACAGAGACCATGAGCGTAGATTGGTGAATTTGATAAAAAGCGCAAAAATGTCACACCAAGAACGAAAAGGAAGGCCCTGGCTCAACGATCGGTGCAGGGCAGCGGAAAATGCCAACAGACTAACTAGGGCACTACGTGAAGATGTTCATTATAGAATATTTTCATACCTCTCTCAAACAGTGTTACGGCCGTTTGCAATAATGGTGAAAAAATGATACAAATGACATACAAGGAAGAGGAACAGAAGTATTGGGAAAGCCAGGAGTGCGCACTGTGCAAGAAGCAGAGAAACAACTGCACAAATGGCTAAAACAGAAAAGAAAACGGCAGTGTCCAGTGGAAACTGGGCGACTGATTGAACACTTTGCTATAATTTTAAATTATATTATACAATAGGCCTTGGGATAGAGAAACAGAATTTGCACGGGAATGAGTGGTTTGATCAGTCGTAATCGAAGACGTTGTCAGGGCAATTGAAAGGGCGCCTAGAGGCAAAGCGGCCAGGAGCGATATGATCAGAAACGAACATTTAAAGCAAACGTTGGCACTAGCACCATGCTGGAAAGCTTTATTTGACAAATGCCTAAAAATCGGGGAATTGTCTAAAGCGTGGAAGGAGGATAATTTGATTATCATACCGAAAAGAAAAGGTATAGAAACAGAGCCGGAATCTTGGAAAGGAATAACACTTAAGCGTTGTCCTTATGGAATATTCCTGGCAATAAAATCAGATAGACTCAAATACTTCGTCGAAACCAGAAACGCAGTACCAGACGAAGAACATGCGTTTAGAAGATCGAACTCTATCCATACGTCCCTGCGCCAAGTTTTGACTGAAATTTAGCAAAATATCCGTTATACGCAATACTTGTATATCTTAAAGCCGCCTTTGACCTAGCGCCACGAAGTGGAATTATAGAGATGTTAGCCTTGGAGATAGTTTCGTATTGTATAATTAAACTTTTTGGGACCACTCTTGGAGAAAGTACAGTTTACATCGACAACGGTATACGGATTGTAGGAAAGGTAACGCAGACGACAGGAGTGGCCTAAGGTAACGGACTCAGCCCATTGTTTTTTTCGATACTAATGGGAGGACGACCTAACCGGGTGACCGACCTAACAGGACGGGGCTTACTATTAGCTGGAAAAATACAATTTTTATACAGGAAGTCGATCTTTTCAAGATTAAAGTGCAATCAATAGCAACATTCTGCATATCAGTTATATGGGAGAAATTAGGAGAGGCATATCTACAGTTACTAGATAGAGTTCGATCTTTCTTTATGAAGCGGGTTTTGGGGTTAGCCAATTCTTGTAGGAGTAGAATAACTCATATCTTAGAGGAGGGACTCTTTTTGACGACGGCGTTCGTGGCCTACACTATGAAGTGGGCGGAGAAATTAAAGAATATTGACATAGGAATATACACGACGGTAGCAATGAGGAGTACAATCCTGCAAGCAGTCGGATATAAGAGTAGACATCTAACTACGGCGTTTGCAGCCCACGAACTCCATCACGTGTTATGCAGCACGCGGGAATTCCACGATCCTCAGGAGTGTTATAAGATGCGTAAGATGCTTAGGCCATTGCGATAGATACCATGCCGCAGCATGGCCAGCAGTTCAGTCAACAGCATAATTCGCAAAATGAGAGAAGATCCGGTGATGTGGAAGAACCACTAGTTGTGATTGAAGTATATGTTTATAATTTACCCAACTTAGGTGTATATAAACCATAATCGTTGTATAGAGTCCGTCTTATGAAGCAATGTGAATGGGAGCTTGGCCACTGTCGTCGTTTCCAGCTGGACAGGGGCCTTTTCCATCGTCTTTTTCGATCCCTTGTAGTTCACCTCTATATAAAGTTTTGATCCGTCTGGCGATGCTGTACACAATCTTTTTATGGATTTCACCTTTGTAAGAATATGCACCGCTCTTAAAAACTTGTCGTTGCGTACTCCCGCTTCAGTCGCGAAGATGTCGTTAGCCGCTTTGCAGTCTTGACCAAATAGCGGGACGGATAAAACATGGAGTTTGGACCCCGGGTAAGTGAGACGGATATTTGAGTCCAATGCTTCAACTGCTGTCAGGAAGTTGTCTTTATCGAACTCGATACATTCGTGGTATCCTGCTTACAAGAAGCCAGACACCGGACCACCAGCATCGTTGATATGCTTCTTTGCCTCGGCCTCTATGCCGTCGATGTCACCTTTCGTGAACGAACGCACCGAGAGCGGAGCCCCATTAGCCCCATAAAAGTTCCCTTAGCTCCCGACCACTAGCGACTAAGAGAGACTGCCACCCAGTACAAGCGCTGACTTTTTCGGCGGGGACGACGCGGCAGCATCATCCCGACTATCAGTCGTATCCATTGGGGCTTCGCGGTGTTGATTAAGAGAGAGCTGGGATTGGCTTCGCTTGAGGTCAGACCGCTTCACGCTCGAGCGACAACATTCGCTGGAACAGGAGCACAACACACCCCGTAGATTCAGTTTCCACGTTGATGCTATCCATAAATGTTATGAACCGATCCATGCTGAAATCAATGCTGTGGGCACGGTACATTCACGGGAACGCCAGACTGCTATAGTCTTTGCAGATGGTACACCCTCATTTTATTTCTAAAAGGCTGCGTAGAATGTTCAACTGCACCTTGCACCACAGGTTGAACCCACCTTGGGCGGTTTCCTGGCAACTTTCGCCTACAAGGTCTTTCGAACATTGGTTGTGGACAGGTGACAAGAGCGGTCGCTTCTGGCGGACACCGTCAGGCAATAGTTATACAAGCAATATTGTAAATAGTGTATAATTCGCATATTAGTAATTGTGATACTTTAATATTGATAATAAACCCTTGTTCTCCAAAAAATATTACTATATTTATTATTGTTAATATATGTATATATATATTTATATTTATATATATATATATATATATATATATATATATATATATATATATATATATATATATATATATATATATATCAAAAGTATTAGGCCATGGAACTACTGGCTAAATTATTAAACCTAAAGATGGCTACGTTTCTGTTGCAGAGGAGTACATTGTCTCAAAGGTGTACGCCCTAGCTCACTATCGACGGTAGAGTTAGCTTCAATTGATTGCCCTCGGTTGCCCCAATGGTTGCCCTTGGTTATGTCGAGTTCCCCTACGTGTGTGGCGCTTGCTTTACCTGGAATACCACAGGAGCTGCGAGTAACTAGCCGAGTGAACTAGCAACGGAGCAACGACCTTCTGCACTCTGTATGGAGAGTAGTCACACTCTTAGTCGAAGACAATCATAAGCTTGAGAAATTGGTGCATTCATGACCAATTTGAAGTATACCATACATGCTTGCAGCCGCGGGAAAATTAAACAACCGTTCGCATGAGGTCTGATGACACGCTCGGACACTTCTAGGCCAGCTGCCTCAATCTGCGTATTGCAGTTTATCGGTATATGTAGCAGACCCCAGCTAGCACGATGCGAGAAAAAGAGAAGAAGACTTACCCTTTGCATTGTGAATTTCAGCTTCACAATCTCGTCCCCGGGGTTTTTCTTCACCGATACCTCTCTCCACTCGACGCCATCTTCGACAGTAATTACCATGTCACACACCTCGGCTGAACATACAAGTACAATCAATAGTGCAATATAAGAAAAACATACACTTATATTTATATATGTTTTCTTAATGAAATTATGCATGAGTTTAGTACTTTTGATTAGTGCAGGTATTTAAATAAATACAATTTGTAAATGGTGAATGTAGCAACGACATATAATAATAATAATAATAATAATAATAATAATATACCAAATGTAGGAAGAAACGTGATGAGCACAAATTGTAGGTTTCCACCAACTTCGATAACGTGAACAAAACTGAAACTCAATTCGAATTTACAAATGTTAACAAAATGCAGGCAGCATGACATTGAAAACGCCACAAGAGGCTACAATCGCCACACAACAATAACAACAACAACAACAACAACAAAAACAGTTCCAAGCAGTCTTTTCTGTGTATCCAGTCGTCGCTCCAATTATGGCCCGCTGGACTTGTGGAGAAGCTTACACTAACACAACCACACGTATTCTAACGAGAGTAGACCACCGGCTTTCGGATGCTCGATCCTCTAGGTGAGCGTGATCATTATCAATCATAATTGTTACCATCATGATCAATCGATTCATCAGCATCAACAGCTTTAGCAGCAGCAGTAGCCGAGCCGAACCAAGCAGCAGCAACAGCCTTTTACCGTATGTTGTGTTATGTAAGCTGTGAAAAATAGCAGAGTCTCGTTCGGGGCCTACAGTGAACGGGACCGATTTTGAAGATCGAACAACTCGGGCGGGTTCGAGCGGGTTTGAGAACTCCGCTCGAACCCGCCCGAGTTAGTTGTTCACTGACAAACCTACACGAACGGATTGCGACTGGACAGATTTGTACGGTGTTGTTGTGGTGTATGATATGATCGTGCATCATGGTGAGAGTTTAGTCTGAGGAAGGAGGGGGGAGGAAGGAGGGAGGAAGAGAGAAGGAGGAAGGCGGGGGGGGGCGAGGTATAACACACACACGAGGACCGCGACGAAGGCGATGACACAGACGACGTGGACGACGATGACACGGATGACGATGCTGTCGCCGTTGTGGTCCGTTCAGACGGGGCCGCCTTGCTTCGGGTACGTCGAAAGCGACGGCGGCAGGCCCGAAACGCCATCATGAGGAGGCGTTGGTTCGCGACCACTTGGCGCGACAAAGTTCTCTCTCTCTTCTGCTTGTTGTTGGTGTTCTCTCGCTGGTTGGCTGGCTGGCTGTCTGAGCTCGCTCGTCGCGTTTCCGCCTCCTCCAGGCCGCCCTCCGGTAACGCCACGTTCTCTTCGGGTCTCTCCGTCTTTCGCTCTCTCCCTGTCTCTCTCTATTCCTGTCTCTCTCTCTCGCTCTCTCTCTATTGCGTTCTTCACTCGAGTTGTCCACTCGCTTTGTCTAGCTCATGTGTGCGTCTCTCTCTATCTGTGTCTATCTAACTATAACTATTTCTCTGTGTGTCTGTATGTCTGTCTATCTGTATGTCTGTCTGTTAGAAGCTAGAAACTAGAAGTTGTGTGTTGTCTCTCTTGTCGTCTCGCCAAGTGTCCGCCCGTGATAAAAACAATCCAAGCTGGAGGCAAACTTCGAGATAACTTACCCATTGGGGGCAGTTCGTTGTTGTCGACGAACTGTGGGCGTGTCGAAATATCTGCCACATAGCGTCGCGCCCAACCACACACCTCCGGCGTAGTAGCAGGTCGACAGTAAACGACCGATGAACCACGACCATGCAGGCGACAATGATGGCGGCGACGTGCGCCGATGATTTTGACGTTGACCAACTAATTAATTGTCCGTATATGGCACCAGCTCCAGCTCCAGCAGCAGCAGCCGTCGAGAGCCCGGTGGCGTGATGCATTCCGCCTGCGGCTCGCAACCGGAGGAGACACCAGATAGGTGCGCGGGTTCGAGCCCGCCACCGTTGCACCGATTTGTATTTATGGGGTGGTCCGTCTATGAAGCAGCAGTGCAAAAAACAGTTCCGTGGACTTCGTTAAATCTTGGCTGAGGGTCAGCCCGAAAACTTTGCTTTAGCGACAACAGCAGCAGCAATAGCAATAGCAACCACATGAGTAGCAGCAGCGGCTGCGGCGGTAGACAAAGGGTTGTTCCGAGAATCTTTTTTTTTATGGGACCGTCTTCTCCGGACGGCAAATGTATTTAAGTTCAATAACTCTTCATTGAGCTTGAAGCTTCCATTATTACATACATTCAAACAATTAGAACTATTCAGGTAATTTTGCAGAAAAGGCTATCGCCCGTGTCTGCCGTCTGAATCGAGCATGTTATGTATGGCGATGACTGGGTGACTTCATCGAATTCGTGATAGCCTAGCCAGCAAAGGGAAGCGTGCGCAGCGTGTCTGGTAGTTACCTTACGTACGGCAACACGGGCACAACGGCAACACGGGGACAACGATGACTTTAATTCGAGGTCAAGTAACATCAAGCACGTAGACGTAAACTGGTGACACTATTCCGTGTTTACCTGTATAGTGTCACTAGTCTACGCATCGATGTACATATCGAACATCAATCGACTACAATACTTTTCTGTGGTGTAAATTCTAAACATACTCTGTGGTCTGAATCATAAACATCTTCTGTGGTCTAAATTATGAGCATCTTCTGTGGTCTGAATTATAAACATCCTCTGTGGTCTGAATTATGAACAGCGTTTGTGGTCTAAATGATGATTATCCTTTGTGGTATAAATGATGAACATCCTATGTGGTCTAAATTATGAACAGCTTTTGTGGTCTGAATTATGAACAACTTCTGTGGTTTAAATGATGAACATCTGCCTGATGTGGTCTTAATTATGAACATTTGCCGTGGTCTGAATTATGAACAGCTTCTGTGGTCTAAATTATGAACATCCTTTCTGGTCTAAATTATAAACATCATCTGTGGTCCAAATTATGAACAACTTCTGTGGTCAAAACTATGAACATCTTCTGCGGTCTAAATAATGAAAATTTTCTGTGGTCTAAATTATAAACATACTATATGGTCTTAGTTATAAACATACTCTATGGACTACATTTTGAACATCCTCTGTGGTCTGAATTATGAACATCATTTGCGGTCTGAATTATGAACATCCTCTGTGGTCTTGAATTATAAACATCAACTGTAGTCTTAATTATGAACCGCTTCTGTGGTCTAAATTATGAACAGCTCCTGTGGTCAAGATTAAGAACATCTTCTATGATCTAAATGACGAACATTTCATGTGGTTATATTTATGAACATCTTCTGTGGTTTAAATAATAAACATCCCTGTGGTCTGAATTATAAGCATCTTCTGTGGTCTGAATTATGGGCACCCTCAGTAGCCTAAATTTTGAGCATCTTCTGTGATTTAAATGATAAACATCCTCTGTGGTCTAAATTATGAACATATTTTGTGGCCTGAGTTATAAGCATCCTCAGTGGTCTAAATTATGAATAACTTATGTGGTCTAAATGATGAACTTGGACCTATCCCTATGATGATCTCACATGACGCATTAAGTGAACTTGTGTTCTCCCAGCTAGCCGAAGTTCCGCGATTTAGCATTATCGACGGATTAAAACAAATATCTTTCTTTGCCTTGACCTTTTTAACTAAGATTATTCGTGACGTCTTTATGCTTTGCACTGGTAACATTTGAGAGTGCGTTTCTTGTATATTCGTGGCCCACAGCTTGCATAAACGGGATTCCTTCGGTATTCGGTTGCGATCATATTCACTTAATACAAAGTGGCCGGCCGTAGCTAGTTATGGCTATTCTAATAAATCCTTCCCTTCTTGCCATGGCTCACAAATCGGTGTTTTTTGTTTTCATGATTTTTTTGGCTGTTGCCTCGACGTCGTGTTCTTCTTCGCCTTATTTTTGGTATGCGAGTTTGTTCACAGCAGCCGAGTACATTTTTAGCGTTAGAGAAAGGTGTTTAACGTATATTGGGTGTGTAAGCATTCGTGTGGACTTTCTTTTTGTAGTTTCGTTTAGACTGGAGTACAAATTAAGATGTTATTCAGATTAAACGAATCCGGTGCAGTCGGGTATTTGATGTCCGATGTTAACTGTCGGTAGTGGAACTGCTTTTGCATCAGTTTTACACACGATCTGTTCGTGACACAACCAACAATTCCCCTGTTCCCTGTTTATTCCTTCCACAATACTTCTATGGTGTATCGATTATGGCCGATCAATCAATGATTGCACTTGCGCGGGTCGTTGGTGTCCCCTCGTTGAGTTCGTGCAATGGTTTTGCTTTTACTCGCTGGAGATCTAATTGCACGTACCATTAGCTACACTGCAATGATACTCCGAGTCGAAGAAGGCCTGGTACGGTTCAGACGATAGGTAGCAGGCCATTAAACTTAGGAGACTGAACAGGGAGGACTCCCAGGATTCCAAGGCATGCATATGACACACCGTCAGTCCAAGCATTCAAGTTGGCAGATACACCGGCAAAAAATGGACGTCTATTACTGTATACAAACCAAATATATATATATATATATATATATATATATATATATATATAAATGGTTAAAGAACATATGATTTTTTGTGAAATCCGAAATTGCAGAACACAAATATTCTTATACGTTTTTTAGAAACTTTGCCATATATATATATATATATATATATATATATATATATATATATACATAAACACTCACCAGTTTTATTATTACAGCATATTAGACAAGACGCACGGCACTGGTACAGTAGTTTAGAGCCAAGCAAATCACATTCAGCTTTTTAAATTTTGGACGTCAAATCGAGGCAAAAAATGTTCGATAAAGTTGGCCGGAAGCCGTGGTGCCTCAGAGTACTATACCGTATACGTATAATATAGCAGAGAACATAGCCTATTACATGGCGAAATGAACAAATCAGCTTCCACCCAATTTAACCTAGCGCGTGAACGAAAGTGGCACACTCGTTGCCCGACAATTGAACCCGATAGATATATGTAATCATTTAGCAAGTCAAGGCTCTTACAAAATGACACGTTAAGAGAGAAAAAAGAGTCGTTAATTAATGTTAGCAGTAACATTGCTAGCAGCCACAACAGTATCCCCTCGGAAGTGAGATCGAGCACGCTTATTATCGGCAGTACTCTACTTAAAAGCGTGGGAAGCGCTTCGTCCTCCTTCCTTCGTGGAACAGCTCATGTGGTCTAAAGTAGCAGCCAGTACCCACTGCCAGTACTACCGCTGCTCGCATCTATCTAGTGGAACGGCTTTTGCCCACACGTTTTTACACACGTTCTGTTGGTAACACAATAAACAAGACGATCCCTGTTTATTCCCAAGTTGCCTTACTATTTATTATTCCCAAATTAACCGTCCAAGTTAATCTGCCGGCCTCTGCTGTCTCGGCCGGCCGTATTCGTGTTAGCAGAAGTATCGACCGCTTGACCGCCTGACCTCTTTGGCTTCGCGGGTTGAGGACGCGGCACCGCGTTCGTTGATGGTGATCAATTTGTGCCCGTGACATACACGCCTCTGTGTCCCTAGCTCTCTGTGCCTGTAACCTTTCTTCCTAACCAAGGCGCTAGACCTGAAGCAACGAAATAACTTTTTCTCTCAGACGATTTGGTGTGTCGAGCCCGGTGGCGTGGTGCATTACGCCTGCGCCTCCGGGACCGGAAAAGACACATAGGTGCGCGGGTTCGAACCCCGCCCTTGCACATTTGTATTTATTGGGGTCCGTCTATGAAGCGTTGTGAGAAGCAGTCCCGCGGACGTTAAATCTTGACTGAGGTTCAGCCCGAATAGTATATAGATAATTTAGTGTGTATATATAGAGCATACAATGTGCATGGCCCTAAAAAGCGGTTCAACAAATATTGTGATAAGCTAGTTAGGTAAAATGACTAACATGTTAAAGTTTTATACGTCCTAGATTTAATTATGTTTCTTGTAACATTTCTACGGCGCCATCAATTGTATGCTGCATAGGGATACGATTAAAATGAACGAGAGTACCAAACGGCAACTTTATTTTATTTATTACCCTATAAGGAAATTTTAAAGACGAACAAATACGTTTGAGGAAATGTTTTCATATACTCTACAATATATGGGCATTGTTCAACAATTAAAGAATACTCTGCTAAGTTTCTTTAGTTTCTCTAAACTGTATTTGTCGGCCTGATCAAAGACATCTAAGAGAAATGGCATTTCTGGCTAGAGTTCGCTGCAGTTGCATCTTGCAGGTGCCTTTTCTCTAAATAGTTCCAACTCTGCTTCGCTTGTTTTCTTCACACACTATATAAATACGCATACCCACGCACTCCGCATTAACACGCGAAGTGTGAGTAGACAATGTTTTGAGGTCGCTGGTTGTGTGTATAGATTTTGTGGAAAATGTGATGTTAATATCTCTACGATCATGTACACACTACATAAGAGCCGTGTAGATTTCGCATATTATCCAATGTATACTGTTACGAATATTATGCATTAATATGCTGAATGTATATATATATATATATATATATATATATATATATATATATATATATATATATATACGCAATTCACAGCCGGAATAAAAACATGCGGACCGTAAATTGCGCGAGCAACTAACAAAAAGAGTCGCACCATTACACTGTGCTGCGCTTTCTCTGCTAGGTAGATAGTAGGTATCAGGCGGGTTGCGAAGGAGGCTGAGTGGAAGCAATGAGTGCTTTGGCTCGTATACGAAGAACATTCATTTGCTGGGCGCGCCCGGGACCTCCGAAGTGGAAGAGTCGTGGCAGCAGCTGCCGCTGCAGACGCGGTGTCGACAGCATTGACGTTAAGCAGAGACAAATGTCGTATCGCTCGACCAGCTCCGAGGCTAACCATCAGTCGCTTGCAGTCGACAGCAGCACAAGCGTCACAGGCAAAGATTCGTACTTTTGACTCTGACGCATGCGTGTATGTGTGTCACTAGATCGATCAGAGTGAGGCGCAAGCACCTCACTCAGGCCTTCATCGTCTCAACCTGAGCTTGTGGGCTTTTCTCTTTGTACCATGCTTCCAACTGTACTATGCTGTGGCCCTGCATCATTTATTTGTCCCGCACCGCAAATCGAAGCAAGGTCCGGGGTGAACGACACTTCACAGAGGAGGTCTTCGAAGATGTCTTCGTACACCGAGAGTGGCTTTTAGCTTTCGCTCGCACCCCTGGTTGACGCCACTGTAAGGTTGCCGCGTGCCGTCCTCCAGTATTCGATCGACCCCACAACGCTCCCAGCAGTAGCGATTGACTGACTCCCCCCCCCATGATGTTCTCCGCGGGCTTTGTATATTTCGTTGCATGTGCTTCATTGACTTCTAGCGGTGTCAGTGTCTTCTTAGCCATTACTAATACTACTACTAAAAAAACTTTTTGTGCTGACTCCCAGCCCACACTTAACGTCTACGGAACCGTTTTCGCAATGCTTCACACAACAACCCTCAATAAAAACAAATGTGCGAAGGTGGGAATAGAACGCATGCACCCTCGTGTCTCCTTCGGTTGCGAGGCGCACGGAAAAAGCACCGCGTCACCGGGCTTTACAGTACTACTATCACTACTACAACTACTGCTAACTTTTTTTTCGAACTTCATAGATGAATAACTGGAAAATACGATTGCACACCGGATAACGCGGCAGGAACGCTCAATACTAGCGCGGGTCGGCAGTGTGAGACTTCAACACAGTAAAAACCAGCCATGTCTCCGCTGCCCGGTCTGACTGGGAACGGCTTGCATATAATATGGTCAAACAGTCATGAGGTGCGTGAGTATACTACTCTTGGCGGGTGTGTCCCATGAGAGGCACGACGAGGCACGCAAGAGCCAATCAGGAGGGCCCTCGTCTTCTCCTGTAGTATATTCTTGAAAAATTGTGAGTACACTGCTAATTAAAAAAAAAAACTTATCGGCCTAATCCTCAGCCAAGATTTAACGCCCATGCGACTGTTTGTTGTTCGCATTGCTTCATAGACGGACCCTCAAAAATACAAATGTGCAACAGTGGGATCGCATCTATGTATCTCCTCCGGTCACGAGGCGCAAGTGAACGCATTACGCCACCTGGCTCAACTACTACTGCTAATTGGCACTAGGGAAACGACTACTTTTACTACCATTGCTATGATTTTCTAACGAATGGAGTGTTTTCTTTGTTTTGTTGTGTGGTTGCTGTTGTTGTTGTATGTGTTCGACTACCAAAGTATTGCAGTGAATCGACTGACCAGCGCATATACCGCAAAGGGCGGTAGGTCGAGGTAAGCACAGAATAATTTTTTTTTCAATTATATTTATTTCACTCAGATTGAGTATAATATACAGTTCAAGATGTTTCTTCATAATACTCTATCTTCTTCAAGCTTTCGGCGAGAGAAGTAGTGCAACGATGTTTTGTTCAGCGCTGTGCATTCCACTGCATGGTACTTGGCACACACAGAATACGTCCTCCAGGCAATACAAGTTCAAAGCTTTGATTTCTGCTAGTGGGAGTAACACAATACATGTTTTATTTATCTAGCCTTAGGCATGCATTTAGATAAAACGCATGCTTCAGGCTATATGTCTGTAGTCTGCAGCAGCTGACTTTATATATATATATATATATATATATATAAATATATATCTGAAAAATGTTATATCAAACCCCATATGTCACGGGCAACTGAAGTCAGAGACTGTGGCTTCGGGTGTTGTGCTCGTCACTGCCGCAACGTTTCCCCACTTCACTTTCAACGAAAACACTAAAGTGTGAGGACAACTCCGGCCTGCGGCTCGGCAGTAGCTTTTGATAGCCGTTAGCAAATATCTTCATCAATATCTTGTTATGCCGCGACCAGAATCGCGTAAAATTTTAAATATGACATATAATTAAATTACAGTGAGGCAAGGCCAGTTTTTTTGGAGTTCCCCCCGAAATTTAGGATAACTTTAACGGATGCTGTTCTAAACAACATAGATATAAATTAATTTAGTATATCTATAATGCTAGTCAACTATTATAAATGATAATGATATATTAGACAAACAACGACCGATGCCGCTAGCAAATAGTATCATAACTTTGAGTACGATGCAGCGCGTATTCGAAGGTGATGGCATAAGCCAATAGTAAGGCGTATTTTTGGGGAGTTTTTATAGCCCGTCTTGGTGTTAAAACTTTCTCGACATACAAAGTAGAAACGTGGGGTCACAATATGGCTAGGTCAACCAGGGAGTACGTAGACCTCAACTCATGTCGACATTGCAGCAAGAAATCCAATACGCGCACTTAGACTTGTATTGATTCGTACCCATTGGCCTAACTGCCAGTTAACTTAGAACCTTTAGGAAATATCTGCGGCAAAACGGACGTGCCACGCAAGAGATATGCTTACTCTGTAACTCTAGGAACGCCTTCGAATCCAGTCTATAGTTTAAGCCGTTCAGACTGCCCAAAGCTACATGCACAAGAATATATTTTATAAATAAAGCCGAGTGGGTCGCTTCGCCCAATCGTCATCTCCTCAGTTTTCCGCAGAATTGCGGCAAAGATCACAGTGAAACTAGGAGCAGATCTGGTGCGCGAGAAGCTTGGAGCTCACCAGCTTGGCTTCAATACGCCCAACGGCATCGAAGCCGCAGTCCACACTACAAGAGCTTTCGTCGCCAGCGCACCTAACAATTTCGTAGTCGCCAAACTCGATTTCAAGAACGCCTTTAACCAGATCCGTCGTGACCACGTACTGAAGACAGTTCTAGTCGATTGGCCAGAGGCGGCCCCCCTGGTTGACCAAGCCTACAGATCCAGGTCGGAGCTTTCACTTGATGATAAGACGATTTTCTCATGCAGCGGCGTATAGCAGGGAGACCCCCTTGGTCCGCCACTGTTTTGCTTAGCCATTAAGGGACTGGTCGACTCTATCCAGTCTCCCTTAAACCTCTGGTACCTAGACGACGGCACTATTGGAGGACAAGCACCTGTAGTACTAGCAGACATCAAGAGAGTTGCTGACTTCGGACTGAAGAGCGGGCTTTAGCTCAACTCCGAGAAGTGCGAGCTTATCTACAAAGGTCACCCTAACCTATCCGTCTTGGAGGCTCTTCTTCCCGGGTGCAAACTCGTCGAGGCAGCAGACATGACGCTCCTGGGGTCCCCAGTGGGGTCTGCCGCCATTCGTCCGGAACTCACAGGTAGGATAGAGAGCCTCTGCTCCCGTCTAACCCGGCTAAACCTGCTCAGTCCCCACAGCGCGTATCACCTATTGAAATCGTCCCTGGGCTCAGCAAGAATCGTCCATATCCTCCGCAGCACGGACGTCGGACCAAACCAAGATCTTTTTCAGGACCTGGACGAAAGCCTAAGGATCAGCCTTAGTGACCTTCTCAATCTTACTCTGGTCGACAACAACTGGGCTCAAGCTACTCTCCCCCTTAGATTCGGAGGCCTGGGGATTCGTTCTACAGCAGACCTAGCAGCGAGCTGCCACGCTTCATCATTACACGCCTCAGAGAGCACTGTTCGGCACATCAGCCCACCCATGGCCCCGCAGGCTTTCCAGGACACCAAAGAAGTTGCGGATACGAAGTTCAAGAACTTGCAGGCCTACTCCCGGAGACAAACAAACACTTGCAGATGTCCTATGACGACCTCATCGTCTCCATGAAGTACCAGCGCTTGCTCTCTGATGCACTAACCACGGCAGACAAAGCCCGACTACGTGCGGTCGTCCAGAAAGGAGCTAGCAAATGGCTCCAAGCCATCCTCTCCTCAAACCTAGGCACTTTACTAGATCACGAAAGCTTTCGTCTGTGCATTGGTTTGAGCCTAACCGAGGAACACCAGTGTCCGTGTGGAACACAGGTAGACATCTGGGGGACTCACGGGTTGCCCTGCAGTAGAAGCGAAGGACGCCAAAGCCGTCATAGCGAATTAATGGGATTACAGTTAGGGCTTTCAGATCCGCTCAAATACCGTGCATCCGAGAACCCGTCGGCCTCCTGAGAAGCGATGGAAAGAGACCAGACGGTCTCACCCTTATCCCCTTTGAAAGGGAAAAGGCGCTTGTTTGGGATGCGACTATCACCGACACGCTCGCCCCGTCGAACCTGGAGGCCAGTGCATCTTCCGCTGGCTCCGCAGCACGCAAGGCTGAGCGTCTAAAGACCAACAAATATGCTCAGCTCGCCAACGAGTTCATTTTCATGCCGCTAGTATCAGAGACACTCGGGGGGCCCGGCCCTGAGGCATAGTCGCTTTTACAGAAGATTGGCAAACAAATTGAACTGGCGACAGTGGAAAAAAGAGCACTTGAGTTTCTACTTCAGCGACTATCGCTGGCAGGTGGTGGTGCATGGCCGTTCTTAGTTGGTGGAGTGATTTGTCTGGTTAATTCCGATAACGAACGAGACTCTAGCCTATTAAATAACACACAGAATCTCGTCTTCTGTGGCGTTCCTTAATGGGATCAAGTGTGTTTAACACTTTGAAACAGAGCAATAACAGGTCTGTAATGCCCTTAGATGTTCGGAGCCGCACGCGCGCTTCTTTAAGAGACAGAATAAGCTTTCCAGTCTTTAATAAGGCTAGTAATCTTTGAATGTTTTTCTTAATGGGATAGGGGATCGCACTTGTGCCCCTTGAACGAGGAATTCCCAGTAAGTGCTAGTCATTAGCTAGTACTGATTACGTCCCTGCCCTTTGCACACACCGCCCGTCGCTACTACCGATTGAATGGTTTAGTGAGATCATCTGAGTAGATGTCCATGTACTTTGTACGTGTAATATTTGCAATGAAGATCAAAGTTAATCATTTAGAGGAAGTAAAAGTCGTAACAACTGGCTCAACGCGGCAATGCGGCAGCAATAATGGGCACAATGAGGGGCTGCCTCGAGGATAAGCTCGACTGGTAGCGCTCCCCACAAGTCCTAGTGTTGATAGTTAATTACATCTCGCTGTAACACTTAAATGTCATTTTAAAAATTATAGTTTCCCTTTTTATAAATAAGATTCAGGTTGGCCATCTCGGGTGTACGTCTAGCTTGTTCCATGCCTATCATTTCACGCGCGGTGCCTTTGCAACGACGATAAAAATACACTGCACTTAGTTAACCACTTAACAAGCCCACATCCACCTTGGCTTCTGACACCTGTACACATATGTTATTCACTCAGTAGGAGCTACTTGAAAAAAAGCTTTGTGTTCTCACTGTCGTAAGAGAAAGTGCGCTACTATTACTGTGTATAATCTCTGCATGCCTTTATCATGTTATAGATCATTCTGTTCGGCGGCGCCATTTAGGATTACCGATAAACCCGGTAATCGAGAAGCTAGTCTGTAGTGCACGTACGTGCATGCTTTCTGATATGCGTCTTCAATAAAGCTCACCCATTTCGTCAAAAGAGGGGAGCAATGTCGAAAACACAGAGCTAAAAATAATTGGAGCGAAGTAATAATAATTGTACGTTGTTCATTTCACACACAATCACACTATATACAATAATAGTGTGTGAATTATGATATATGTATATATATATATATACACTACGGCAACGTTTTAGGGCCGCTGAGAAGCTTGGCCAAAGATCCTTTGACCGGAGCCAAGCTGGTGTGCAACAGATGAACGCACCCAGTCGAAGAGCATTGAAAACAACCTATCAGTACACCTCATATATATATATATATATATATATATATATATATATATATATATGCACACCTATTATATATACGTACACGCAAATATATAGACATGCATACATACATAGTCGAGTATATGAACGCATACCTAGCTGCATAGAGATACAGATAAGCGAAAGACTGAACAGGTCGCCAGACAGACATTCGTTTGATTACAATCGTCGACGAGGATCAACCAGTTGTTGCCCGTCACGCCTCGTCGGATTGCGAGCCTATAAATCATTCCTCAGTGTGGCACAAAACAAGTACAAGTAACATCAATTCGACTAAATTGATTTGCTTCTGAATGAGTCGGAACGAATCGCTCTTTTTTGCTCGTAGTTGAAGTCGATGGCCAGTGGTCGCAGCATTTGTAACTCCGTTTCTGGACAGTGGCTATGAGAAAACAATTGGACCAGTGAGATCTAATGAAACGCTGCTCTGTTCACGCTTTGGGTAAACACGTTCGCATTTATATATATATATATATATATATATATATATATATATATATATATATATATATATTCACTTAATGATAGCTGATCCAAATGCGCACATATGTATGTATTTAGGTAGATATTCACTATTTTAAGGATAACTGCTATATATATATATATATATATATATATTGCTAAAACTACATGATTGATCTTTTGTGTATAATGTGATAATGTAATGCTCACTAAAGATTTTCCAGTAGCGTTTAGATGATTTATATATATATATGTCCACGGACACAGTTAAAGGGTATCTCGCTTCGGTCACGTCCGTGCTAAGTTCCCACCACGAATCGTATCTAACACGAATGACCCAGAAGTTTCCTTCTAAGGCGCAAAATCATTGAAAACTTAATATAGATACGAAAGCTATTGAGCATATTATCATCGGACAACGATTCGTAGCAGAACTAGAAAACAACAAGGCGCTGTCGGAAAGATTGACATTCCAGACATTCGGCCATCAAATATATATTGTCTCCACAAAAACTGAAAGAATTAAATGCTTCAAAACGCAGAGAGAGACTGCTACTCTCTCAAAACCTATGACTACGAAAATGTCAAGGCTTTTATAAAGGCGATCGGCAAAGGCCATGTGTCCTGGTCTATGATAAGAAAATCCGCAGAATTTATTTCGAAAGCGAAAATTACCGCCGCGAAGTCGATGTCTATAACTCGAGCAGCCTTAATCGCTACTTAAAGTGGCTAGGTGAAGTTATCTCAAGAAGACAATACTGCGGCCAACACCGACAAAGGGCAAATAAGGCGTCGATTTAGTTCGTGAGTCCCACATTGCCCTAGCGATGCACGGTATGCATTATGCATTTTAACATTTAATCCCTCTAAAAAATATATATATACATATATTTTTTTAAGATTTTTTCGTAAGGCTATTGCCCGTGTACGGTTTTTCATGTCATGGCTAATTTTTAATCCACTCCGGCATTTACCTTGTCTAAATTGGAAATTATGCAAACCAATTTAAGAGTGGCCGGTCTGGGTCTCGAACCCAGTCCTTCCGAATGCAAGGCAAAGGCTTTGCCACTAAGCCATCTTGCTCGGTGTATATATATATGCTCCAACCTGCGTATACACGTGTATATGCACATACATAAATATACGTGTATATCTTCGCACATGGGGAGTATACATCTGCTTTATCACTGCAGTAAATGCAAAGCTGCTGTCACTCTTAGCGATTTTTTACAGGGGACCAGAACCAACGTGTACAATACACACCCTTTGGTCTGGTTAGTATGAGACTTCCATTCCTACTAACAACCTGGTGGTACATAACCTAAACTTTCTTCGGATTGATTCGCAGCCAATATTTAACGTCCACGGAATTGCTTTCGCATTGCTTCGTAAAGACGAAACCTCTAAGTATGCAAAGACGAGGATCGAACACGTGCACCTGTATGTCTCTTTCGGTCGCCACCGGGCTCGACTGGTGGTCCCCTAACCTACGTGACAGGAACATCTATGGTATTACTTCTGTGTATGTAGGGGCGGAAGTCTGGCTTTCAGTTTTCAGCTTGATATATATATATATATATATATATATTAAAACTACAGCCTGGCTTACAGTGTTCAGCTAGATGACGCTCTATGCGTTGCCGCCTCTCTCTTCCGTCATCTTCATCTTCTCTCTCATAACAACCTTCACAAAGTCAGAGCCCGCGTCCAAACTCGTTTTCGCACTAAGCATCCCTGAAGTAGTTCTCTTGTCGTACTGTTCTGCACGTCTAGTTCCAGTCCAGCCATCTGCCGCGTGCCATTGAGAGCCCCGCATGCGAACAACGTTTGATCCACGTTATTGGGACTTGGATTTGGCAGTACGTAGTTTCGGCGTACTCGCAACAGTATCACTTTATAAGATCTGGGATTATTGACCTCGTCCACAACCCTGGCGCCTCCCTTACCGCCTCAATCCACTTCGTTCCCCAGCTCTCGAGAGTCTTTTTCCATGCAGTGTCTTGTGCTAACATTAGATAGTGAGGCTTCATTCACCGATTGACCTTCTCCAAGGCGACGTTTGCAAAGTCCTTTCACAGCTATTGCGGTATCTAAGATTGATAACTCGCAGGCATTGGCAACAAACTTAACCCTACCAAGCCTGCCTATCTCCAGCACATCGTCGTAGGCTAGGTTCCACTGAGTAGCTCCTAGCACGGAACCTTGTGGCCTTAGCAACCTGGCCCGCTCTTAACTATGAAACTGCAATGTATTGATCGGGGCTCATGAGGTGAAATAAATATCCCGGGTTCCCGGAAATCTCTTTGATTTGTCTCTTGTTTATGAAGGCTATTCGTCTGACATATTGCCTTGAATGCAAAATAGGCAATCGTGGGTTCCGTGTACCCCAAGCCCGCCTTCATGCCTTAAATTTTAAAGCGTCGATGTCAACAACATAAAGCTAGACATGTAAGTAGGTATCCTGTAGAAGAGCTCCAGAATCCTAGAAGAGCCATAATTAGTGAAACAAACACATTTTTCCAGTCTGAAGCGGGTTGGCCTAGTAAGAACGCTTGCATAATCTTTTTTAAGGTTCTGTCTTTGTCGATAATACGCTGTCCTGTCTTGCAAACCGCCATTCAAACGCAGACCTCCACCTACTCATCAGGCGCTGGGGGGTAGTCGGACGTAAAAAAATATTCTAAAGGCTCGGCGGAACATACCAGGAAGGCCTTTTGTTCACATGTTTACCAGTCAGGGGAGTCCGGCTTACGTCGTTGCGTACCGCCGTTGCTCTTCCGGGTCAGTGTTGCGCCAATTGTCTCTTACGATACCGAAACTACCTACCACACGTGTACGATTACATAGCTTCTTGTTTGGAATTGTGCAGACGGCAAGCTTCTTGTTTGGAGTTGTGCAGACGGCAAGCTTCTTGTTTGGAATTATGCAGACGGCATTCTGTGAGTGGGCTTGGCATGCCCATTTCGACTCACAGCATGCCCATTGTTTGCTGAGTTGACTCCCTGGTAATAAGGCGAACAAGAACGTTGATGGTATACACTAATCTAGTGTTAAACGCAGCAGACGCAGGCCGTAACTCATCATGTAAGTACGTGAAGAAGACATGTGGACTCACCGAACTCATACAGCGCACAAAACTGGCAAGGTTGCAAATCCCATAAATGGCGTCGTATGTATGTATATATATATATATATGTATTTATATATATTTTTTTGCTCTTGATATAAATGGGTGACATGTGCATTTAAGTATACATGCCAAACATAATAAATCAAAATACATAAAGTTATATATATATATATATATATATATATATATATATATATATATATATACGAGGGCTGATCAACAAGATCCAGTACTTTCAATATTAAGCCGCCAAGGTCCTTTGGTTTATTTTGCTTAGAAGGGCCATCTATCAGCTTTTCACGGAGACCAAATTTACCGCTAATCGGTAACGGCGTTTATTGCTTGAGTTTGGATCAAGACAGTGAAGAAAAGAAGCATCACCAATTTTTCAGTAGCCGAAAATTAAGAATCTGCATATAGTTCTGCGTTAAAAGCTATATCAAATGGTCTTTCTTTTATATGTTTTTTTTATTATTAGGTTGGGGAAAAATGCTTTATGCACACCCAGCGCAGTTATCACTGTCCGGGCGTGTAGAAGCGCGTAGGTAGTGTGGGACTCCCCGATGGCATGGGGTTACCCACTAAAAAACCCTAGTCCTCACATTTATCCCCCCAGGGTTCGGTACTGTTTGCCAGTTCTTCAAAGCCCTGGGGGGAGGGGGGAGTCGTTCGCTCTACATCTACGATATGGCCTCCGAGGCCTGTAAGGACGTCTCACAATCTCTTCTAGCGAGTGAAGCGCGTCTTTCCTTCTCTAGGCAGGTTTTTTCTCTGATGATCCGGTCGAGGTATGACGCTCCTTCTCTCCATGATTGGCCTGACGTCAACATCGATGTTATGATCGTTTTAGTGTCAGCTCCAGCTAGTACATATTTGGAGGTCTGCCTGAGGTTCGAGAGCCTTGGGCATCCTGCGACCGTGTGGTCCACGTCGTCAGGTTCCCCAGTTGTGCACAAAACACAGATGTCTGAGTGAGACTTGCCTATTCTCATCATGTACGTTTGGAATTGGCCGTGTCCCGTTACAGCCTGTGTGGCGTAGAATGATAACGAGCCTTGGCCTGGGCCGTTGTACCATTCATGTCACAAATCACTGACGAGGTGGCGGGTCCAGCCATATCAAATGGTCTAAAATGGCATAAATGTTACGAGCTGCTTGTGATCAAGCAGTACACCGAAACGCTCGAAAGTATATAAATATATATATACACATATATATACTAAGTGGATCAAAACGTTCTTAGCACCGACTTATGAAAGTTTTAAACAGCTCATGTCGACTTTAGCGCCGGAGAAAAACAATCTTCAAAAATAAGTTCCATGTGGATTGGTTTCGAACTGCGTTTACTCAGTCAGAGTCAGACTCTTCAGTTACAGTGAAGCAGAACGTATACCGTGTCGTTATTAAACATGGCTTTTAAAGGCTCAACTGCAAAGGAAATGAATACAAAATTAGATGCAGTTTGCGGAACTAATTCACCGCCGTACAGTAATATTACCAAATTAATTGCTTAAACGTTCTGAACAAAAACAGCTTTGGATGAAAAACTCTGGCAGAAGTCTACAAACTCGTTAACCGCCGATTGAAACTGCACAAAACAGCGGAGGAGATAAACATTAGTTAAGGTGCAGTACACAAACGACTGCATTCATATTCATGCATGAATAAAATTTAATCTAAGTGGCTATCCAAGCGACACGAATTAAGGTTCAAAACTGTCAAGCATCTCCCCTAATCTCCGGAATTGGCCCCGTGCGACTATTATATATATATATATATATATATATATACTATAATTATTAGTTAATATATATGTGTACATAACACAAATACATGTGTTGTGTATTCATATATATATATATATATATATATACTAGTACAGGGTATGGCTGTCAATTCGGTTACAAAGTACAACAATGTCAGCAAATTATCTCCGAGTTTCCCGCTGACAAATGCTGCTACTCAGAGAGCGTTTGCATTGCTGAATTGCCGGCTGCTTAGTCTCGATCAAAGCGTCGACGGGCATGCCGAGAAGCGTCTAATATCATTTTCGTTAGAGGGGTCACGCATGTTGGCTGGCCGCCGCCCAGAGATATTCTTCCGACACCTCAGCAGCCACGCGGCCGAGTCGATAGGCGCCACGGCCGGTGTTGTGAGGCTCTCCGCAGACGATCTGGCAGGCTTCAGCAGACGCCAAGGAGTTGCCAAGTTGCCACTGACTTCTCGGCCGACACTGGCAACCAGCTACGCATATGTAACACTAAACAGTCCCGCATCTCCATTCCGCTCTCTCCTCTCTTTGGCGGTGGTTATCTATCGTTCATGCTGGAGACACATACTAATTCAAGTGATGTATGGGGGGCGCACATACTTTTCTGTGTATATATATGTGTGTGTGTGTGTGCGTATAGGCTATAAGCTCCATGAACAATGAAAACGACACGATATGTATATATATATATATATATATATATATATATATATATATATATATATATATATATATATATATATATATATATATATATATTGTCATTACAGTGTAGCATCAACGACAAAGTATGATTTATAATATTAACAACCATCAAAAATGACAACAACAATAACAACAATAAGAAAAATTACACTACTATTACTACTTACAACAACAACAGGAACAATACCGCCGGACATAGAACAACAATAACAACAACACTACTGACAACATTAACAACATAAAAACAACAACAACAACCAAAACAAAATAAGTGACAGAGAGACAACAATCGCATAGCTTGGCCGACTATAGTTGTTGGCTATAAACAACGCGTGACCGACGCCACGTCTTAACGCTACGTGGCCAGCAGACATATGATGGCAGTTAATTAAATGGCAGCATGTGCAACAATGTTACATTGCGACTTTTGAGAACTGTTGACGAGCAAATAGATCCCTCTTTCTTTCTCTCTCTCTCTCGCTTTGCTCTCCCCTTCTCGGTCTGTTTGTTTGCGTTGTGTCTCATCTGGATCATTTTTATGTAGTCGCTTCCCGAAGCGATCCCCGATCCGTCGCATCTCGAAGCAAGCGTCCACCTCCACGCGGACGCTTTTTGTTCTCCTGACAGCGAAAGGGTGGATAACACTTTCGTTGCTTCATCGTCGTTGGCGTTTTCGTGTTTTGCTGTTGTTGCTGCTCTTATTGCTGTTGTTATCAATAGTCTGCCGTACGTCAACGTGTCTTGCTGACTCGAGATTTACGAGCATGCGTGGCAATGCGCTCACCACACATATGCACATACAGACGCAGACCCTTAAAGAGAAAACGCGCTTGGAAAGCTGGCGACAACAGCAAGAAAGGCAACAGCAGCAACAACAGCGTCAACAATAGCAACAACAGCAACATAAACATCATCATCAACAACCACAGCAACGTCAACAATAACAACTACAGCAACGTCAACAACAACAACAACAACAATACCAACAACAAAAACAACAACAACAGATGCAAACAAACCGAACGGGCGGGTCGGGAGGAAGAATTGCCGCAGCGTTTGGGATAGCAACAACGAAAGAGAGTTGTTGCGAGTTTCCGCTGAGGTGCGGCGACATTGGCTTGGTTACGAAACTACGAGCACCACTAGTTACAACAGCAATATGAGCAAAAATACAACAGCAACAACAACAGCAACCACAACGAGCACGACAACAACAAGAACGCTGCCAGCATGATCTCAATGAGCGCCACACGAAAATGCACAACAATAAATACACCCTGCACGCGTGCAGAGTCTGTCCTGTCTCCCACCATCCGGCCCCAACGTACATTCGCATATCACAACTCATGCAACCAGACACGTCCGCACCCACAAACAGCACGAACAACAACAACAACAACAACAGCAGCAACAACAACAACACCAACAACACCAGCAACAACAACAGCAACAGCAGCAACAACAACAACAACAACAACAACAACAACAACAACAACATATGTGTTTCATTGCTTCGGTCAGCCTTAACAGCCCACTCTTCCTCATCCTAAGGACAAGGATCTCCTCGTCCACTTTAGGACAGGGACTACAACAAAGCCCACAACAACAACAACAACAACAACAAGAGCTCATTGAATTGCTACTTGCGCCGGGGACAAGATGGCGCCATATTGTCCCCGCTCGCTTGCCCGCTGGGCTTTTTATATCCGCCGCGGCAGCAACGGCAGTAGCAGGAATCATAGTAGCCGAAGGCGTAGTAATTGTTGTAGTAATAGTAAAAGTCAAAGTAGCAGAAGTAGCAGCGACCACAGCAGACATCATCATCAGCAGGAAGTCTTCTTCTTGTCTAAGCTCACTTAGGGCACAGAGAGGCGACCAAGCGCCAAGACAGCGCTTAGGCCTGCGTTCTTTCAAATGCGTGTCGTTCATGACATTAGAATCGTTAGCTGCTGCCGCTGCTGTAATTCCTTCTATCTGGCAACCTCTTTCTCTTTATTCTCTCTTTCTCTATCTCTATGAGTATCTATATATTTATATATATATATATATATATATATATATATATATATATATATATATATATATATATATATATATATGTATATATATATTTATACACGCATCCGCACAGTTGTAAGTTCTCTGCCCGCACATTTTTTACATACGTCCGTTCGTCCACATATTCCTCTAGCCCATTCTCGTCCTCTGCCCCGTTTTACTCCATCTCGCCCAAACTGATCTAATGGAGGCAACAGTGCCAGGTGCCTCAACGCGTCGGCGCGTTCACGCGTTCACCCATAAGCAGTATCCGGTCAGCTGCTTCTGCCGCTGCTGCTGCTGTCAAGGTTTCAGCTGTCTCGGCTGGCTGACAGGCAACAGGCCTTGCAAAGCTCTATCTAAGAATGGACAGTGCATATCGCGCTGCAAATGATTTGCTAGGATATTTGCTGATTTCGTATTGGCATTTTTACTACCACCTCAACCATTACGATAACTAAAACGCCTTTGACGCCTCTGATTGAGAGATCGATGGCAGAGCAAGGGAGAAGAAAACGATTGCTAATTACGTCCGTCGGTCCGGTTTATACAACTTCTGGGTGTCAATTTTTTGACGTCGCTGGTCACTCTGTAGTATCCTCATCCCGCAGCAGAGCGTTACTGAGCGTCAGTATGTGAATTTTAGCTGCATATGCAAGATCGGTGAGGTGTTTGCTCCCCTAGTAGAAATGTTTGTTCTACTTAGTAGCAGTGATACAACAGCACAAACAGTAGTGGATCGTGCTCTGGCATCATGACGTCCCACCGTCTATCAACTATCCTTACTATGGATGTAATCCCTCGTATGTGGGAAATATGATATAAGAGGCTTGACAAAGCCGTTACCCTCACATTCTCATATAGCTGTCGCCTATGCATACACACGCAACATAAGAACTAAGCGGCACTTTATTGCGCGCTTGCCTATCGTCGTTGTCGTTGTCGTGGTCGTGGTCGTCGTCGTCCCTTTCTATTCTATTCAATGTCCGATTGTCGTCTCTTGTTATAAGTTCCGCCCTTTTAGCTTGTCGACCCGCTGTTCCTCGGAGGGGATTCTTATTAGTTTCTTCGTGCTCTTCCCATCTCCCCTTTTAGCTGGTTCACCTTCTCGCGTACTCTCTCCCAGCTCGCAGCGTTTCGTTTGTCTTTCTCTGCCCACAGCAAGGATCGCAGACAATCGTAGACGTTTTGTATTCAAAGTGGTTTGAGTTTCCCGAGAGGGAAGAGGACGTCTCCTGGCCGACCACCAAAACGACGGGTCGTCATCTTAAGCGTGTCGTCGTTCATCGTCGACTGGTCACTGGGGTCCGCATGTGATTCGAGGACGACAAACAAAAAGGAGGACAGCAGCACTGTCCTGTAGCAGGATGCAGTGGGACCGGCGAGAAAAAAGGAGCTACAGCCCCATCATCAGTACCATCATCTCATCGCGGTCACTCGTTGCGGCGGAACTCCGCTGCTCTGTCGCGTGGAGGAAATTCCTCGTTCAGGAAAGGAACACCCGTTGAGACTGACCATTACAACCATGGATCGCTTAGAGCTTGATGGCAGTAGGGATGTATTGCATCTGTATGGCCTTATCCGTGCAGCTTCGAAACAATGTACGTCCGTTGCGCCAATTGGGCCTGCTCCTTTGTTGCCGGCCTTGTAACGCCTCAGCAGAGTCCAATTTGTCCTTGACCTCGTGCACAGCCTAGATGAGAACTACAGTATTAGAAATAGTCGTTGTTGCTGTTGTTATGTATTTCTCCTCGTTAAGGTGAAACACGTTTTATACCTACACTACGCGGTATGTCATTGTCCCTTTGTTATACGTTCTTTCATTATTTTTATATGATTTATAACGGACGTTCTGTTTGAGACCGGGGGACTGTGTTGGTGAATTTATTTGTCGTGTATTTTTTGTCGAGTTGGTGGTATATTTTTATATGGCGGCGAATAGCTGCCTGGATGCTTCAAACTTTTATTATTTTCCTGAATATTTTATTCGGTTTGTTATAAACGCAAAATTACTGTGATCTGCGGTTTCGTCGTCTACTAGCTCGGCACTAACATAGCAATTTTGCAGCAGAAAAAAGCAATTGATTTTATGAAGAATTGACATGTTAGTGTTTGGTGCTTAATCGATTGACTTTAAACTACTTTTATCGTTTTGTGTGCGATAAGGGGTACCGCTAATTTGCCTCATAATAAATTGTACTTATGAAGAGATGATACATCGGCTTTGTTTGTACGCAAATATAAGCTTAAAAAGAAGTGCAACTCAATCACCCATAGTATAAAATATACGTAAATACTTACAAGACAAGTTTACGCTACAAGCGCCAGAGGCAAATCTTCGCTCTCACGATAGACGCTTCTGCCCTCTGATACCAAAGTTACAGTTCAAAATTCTCCTCTGCGCCTGCGCAAGTCTGTTAGACTATAAACATGTTGCCATATCTGCCTTCCGAATTAGTGCGAGTAACTATATATATACATTTTCTAATTACACTACATCCATAGCGTAACGTAGCAACCAACGTAGAGAAAAACCGCTCCACAAACATGGTTAGTTTAACTGAGCTGAGGACTCCTGCGCTATAGCGATAGATTTGTTTTATTTATCATATTGCCCGTCGCGCTTCCGCCGACTATCTGTCGGTCCGCAACTTCAGATTCAGACAGAATTTACCGGACAGATTCGGAAATAAGGGTCTAGGATTGAATCGAGTCGAGTTATCAGCACCGGTTACTGCACGAAACTGCCGCGCCAGCAGACCGGCAAGGCGCCAGCGATAGAAGGACTTGTGGGTGTCTACTGCGAGACGTCATCGTGTGGTAGTGAATTTTGTCGTTCGCTACAATCGATCATTCAACGCGTGTATGGGTATAGATCTTGCGTTTGTTTTGCTAACTCAAGGCGGGTAAGCTACGACGTAGATAGGAGTATGGCGCGGCATATTGGTTTTAGTTATTTTGTTGTTTAGTATTTATATAACACGGTCGGTTTTCAGCACCACGTGCTCGTGCAGCTCGCAGCAAACGATGTGTAGTGGATCAGGCTTGTTGTTGGTGGTGTTTCGTCTTGGGAGCCTTAATGTATTGGCGGACTTCCAATGCTGGCGATGTGATGCTAAAATGCTAGTCAAGAAAACAATCAGACGGGGGGGCTAGCGTATCCCAGCATAGCAAAGTTGGAAAGAGTATTTATCATCTCTCTACAGTTAAGAGCAAGTGCCAATCTCTGAGGCGGTCAAATGCCGGAAATACTTAGTCGACATCAAGGACACGTGGAGTTTTGATCTATTGCCACTGAAACTCTGGGGGGTATACCTTACGACCGCTTGACTAATTAACAAAATCTGAAAGCGTTTACGTGACCAGTCAGCCTAACGGTCTGGAGAATTCTTCCATTAACGTCTATGGATTGAAGAACAACGCGGAAACCTCGCTTTGAAGTTCGGCACCGTGCACAGGTAATCAACGCTCGGTATTGAAGTAGATTTGTCAGGAGCAATAGCACCTGTCGTGCTCGATAGGGTGCAATTGTTCAACCTGTAACTATATATAAACACAATAAATGAAAATAAATATCTATACATCCAACCTATATTAGATATAATCGCTAGTGAGCTGCGCTTTATCTAAGAATGCGCAATACCTGCAACAATATGGGCATACCATATAATGAACCACTCGATAACATGAAATACAAATACCACAGAGGTGGCTAGCAAAGCAGTTTCCTGTGAGCGTCGTATCTCGATGCGACATTGCTGTGTTACTGTGAGTTTCAGAGAGTATCACCTACGAATGCCCATTTGCTTTTTATTAAGACATCTGTGCTTTCATTTGTTTGTCCAATCGTGGTCGATTATAATTCACTTTGGATCTCCCGAATGCAAGGCGATGGTTTTGCCACTAAGCTAACTTAGTCAGTGAAAAAGCGGAACAAGTGTTTATAAATTAGTAAAACGTTGGAAAAAAAGTAGATAAGGAGGTAGTGTGTATGCTTGACTGCAATGACACCGTATGTAAAACATAAACACATCGCAAGAAAAAAAAATATATATATATATATATAATTTTATATATATATTTTTGTTTTGTTATGGACATTTTTATTTTTTATATATTTATATATATTTTTTTTATTTAGAGTTTAGAAGAATATATATAATGCTTCACGACGTTGCTGCTCGTCGACCTAGTATATATATACAGGGTGTTCCTATTTGTGTGTCCAAAACGCTAGGGTATGGTCAAACTCGGTGAGAAAATCATTTTTGCCAATGGGTGGAAGCCGGGAAAACGTTTTGTTTAGGAGTGAGGATAAAATTTATAAAAGCAGTTATTCTGTCTTTTTTCTCCTACATAGTTGTGCAAAATCTACGTTTGCGGGAGAACCAGTCAACGCACAAAGGAACCGATCATACCGGCGTGTTTGGCGGAAAATTCTGCACAATAAAGTATACATTACTAGCTTGCGTAGCAAAAAGCGAATAGCCAGATTAAGGAAACTCATAAAAAGTCAAAATGTTACGTTAACGCTTTTTTGTGCAACATCGTAATTGTTTGCATTACGACCAAAAATGCACGTCCAAAAGACTACTCTCAGGCAATAGCAGATTTAATGCCCACTACATTCGTACCAAAGTGATGGTGCTGCGTTACGTAGTTGCCAAGTAACTAAGCTTTTTCGACAGTCATATCGAAAGCGAAGGCATGCATACTTGCATAGGGTGTATGAGAAAGTTAGGTACATATTTTGAGGTTTGGTAGAACTCAGCAAGAGAATAATTTTTTCTAATGGAAAGAGGGGGCGGAAACGTCTTGGCAAAATGCTACGGTTCTGGACGTGAAAACTTCAACGGGAAACATAACAACTATGACTGTCGAAAAAGCTTAGTCACTTGGCAAATACGTAACGCAGCACCATCACTTTGGTACGAATGTAATAGGCATTAAATCTGCTATTGCCTGAGAGTAGTCTTTTGGACGTGCATTTTTGGTCGTAATGGAAAAAATTCCGATGTTGCACAAAAAAGCGTTAACGTAACATTTTGACTTTTTATGACTTTCCTTAATCTGGCTATTCGCTTTTTGCTACGCAAGCTACTAATGTATACTTTATTGTGCAGAATTTTCCGCCAAACACGCCGGTATGATCGGTTCCTTTGTGCGTTGACTGGTTCTTCCGCAAACGTAGATTTTGCACAACTATGTAGAAGAAAAAAGACAGAATAACTGCTTTTATAAATTTCATCCTCACTCCTAAACAAAACGTTTTCCCGGCTTCCACCCATTGGCAAAAATGATTTTCTCACCGAGTTTGACCATACCCTAGCGTTTTGGACACACAAATAGGAACACCCTGTATATATATATATGTACAGGGTGTTTCAGGAATATTTGAAGCGCAATATATGGAATTGTAGAGCTTGTTGAAGCAAGCTTTTTTTCTAATGGAACATGGTCTCTGAGAAGTCTTGTTTTGGAGTGAGAGTGAAATTACTTCAATTTGTAACACTGTTTTTTTTGCCCGACATAGGAGCACAAAATGTGCAATTGCGAAATAGCCAGTGTTTGTGAGAAAATTCTGCTTCTTCATTATAAAATACCT
This sequence comes from Dermanyssus gallinae, assembly GCA_003439945.1. Lineage (NCBI taxonomy): Eukaryota > Metazoa > Arthropoda > Arachnida > Mesostigmata > Dermanyssidae > Dermanyssus > Dermanyssus gallinae. Next base: position 157,618 of record QVRM01001462.1, read on the forward strand.
CAAAATCCTTACCCTACGACCACTCATGGCGCCTAAAACTAACATATTCAGGCAAATGCGCATTTCAAGGTGATCATTTTGGCACCAAACTTATGGCGGCGCGAGCTGTGGTTGCGGAGTAATTACGATTTTTTGGCCAGATGTAGAGATTAAGTGTATGCAAAAATGCTAGTAGATCATTTATGCATGCACTCAATCTCAATTACATCGCAATCACGGCTCGCATTGCTATGTATTTGATACCAAAATGATTGCGCGCCTGAATGTGTCAGTTTTGAGCGCTGTGATTGGTCGTACGGTTATGATTTTAAGATATTGAACGTGAAGGCTAAAAAAAGTACTTAATTTTTTGCTAAACATTTTCTAAACGATTGTGTCGCATCTTCTAGGCAATATCATACGTTCTTCTTCAGAAGCGTTTTCGCGAATACGACGGTGTGCTTAGTTTCTGTATAGGAGGACCGGTTGTCTCGTAATTACTCATTTTATGCTCTTATGTCGGGCAAAAACACAGTGACACAAATTGCAGTAACATCACTCTCACTCCGAAACAAGACTTTTCAGAAACCATATTCCATTAGAAAAAAAGGTTTTCTTTAACGAGCTCTACAATTCTATATATCGCTCTTCAAATCCTTCGGGAACAAAGTAATTTTAGCATGCACTCAATCCCTACACCTGGCCAAAAAATCGTAATTACTCCGCAACCACAGCTCTCGTTGCCATAAGTTTGGTGCCAAAATGCTCATCATGAAATGCGCATTTGCCTGGATATGTTAGTTTTAAGCGCCGTGAGTGGTCGTAATTGCACATTTTGTACTCCTATGTCGGGCAAAAACACCAGTGTTACAAATTGTAGTAATTTCACTCTCTCCCTCCGAAACAAGACTTCTCAGAAACCATGTTCCATTGGAAAAACACATTTGCTTTAACGAGCTCTACAATGTCACATATTGCGCTTTAAATATTCCTGAAACACCCTGTACATATATATGCATAACCAACCTTGAAGTGCTCTATCCAAGCCATAAGTAAAGCCTTGTTAGCCCATTACGATGCTTCATCTTTGCACACAATATATATATATATATATATATATATATATACATTTACGCCTTCATTAGAAGGTATTTGTAGTCGAACTGTTACAGATGTGAAATGATAACGACAATTATCGTATCTATGCGGAACAAGATTATAGATTCAGACGCGCCTTTATAAGTAGTCTATGTACCCAGAAAAAAAATATATATACACTTTATGTAATATATTTATATATATACATATTAGCTCGGCAGCTAAACTGATAACAACGCTGATACCAGCAGCTTCATTTGCGTATTTTTCTAAGGCAAATAGCGTTATCGGCTTGTTATTTGCACATGGGCTTCAGTCAACGATATGCCGTCGGCATTTTCATTGCATCTATTTAAGATAATACTTGCAACAAATATCAATGAATTCAACGCTGAATATATTTAAGTGATAAAAGCACATAATAAATATATATATATATATATATATATATACGTTGACAGTTTTAGTAGTATAAATCAAACTTTCCAGGTAGAAACACTTTTAAGGCTGTTTTTTTCATGCCATCCTCATAGGACGCAAAAACATGACCGTTAAACATTAAAGTTGATTTCGTCGGTATATGTATGTACAAGGCGACTCTATCTGATACACGAAAGATTATTTTAAATAATTTGTTTTTGTTTTTTGGGGTATTGTTACGACTCGAGTTGCTCCTGAGATTGTGAAAAGGGGGTCGAGATAGTTGCATGGAGTGTCTACGGCCGTCAAGAGATGAGAATACAAAGCACTACTAGCTTACAATGAGCCAGCAGAATGGGTTTTCTAGGTACGATAGAGTGCTCAAATCATGAAGTTAAGGACAATGTGTATTGTTTTGACTCTCCAAAAAAAGGTGTGATAAGTTATTCGAATAAAACTGAAATTTTATCTTAACAAAAAAATATTAAAGAACTTTTCACCCGGTAATTTATTTCCGTAAACGTGCCTTTCCTTTTGCTGGATGAGACAGGCTGGCAGTGTTTTCTTTGTTTACTATTTGGTCCGCGCCAGTCGTCCATAAAAAAATTGCAACGTTTTCAAAAGTCATTTTTTAAAGCAACACACTTTCGCCGGCAACAACAAAGTAATATATACTCTGCCGCCTACCATTCCGTTGGCAATAGTGAAAGTGCGATAGTTGCACAACAAAATGGCGATTGGATTTCCAATCTTGCAATGACCTTGCTAGTGGTCATATCAATAGTGGCAATAACGCATTACCGAAATATCCGTCGTGCCGCATCACACTTTCACGAATAACGTAACGTAACGTTAAAGACGAGACCGCGGTAAGCCGCCTTTTGGCACAAACTGAATCTTCGCGCGGGTATATGTGCGACATAATTAGTAACAGAATTTGTTCACACGTCCGCCGCGCCAGTCAAGGTTATAATACAACGCGTAGGTAGGCCATAAATTAAATCAGAACCCTGCACGAACCAACAAGTGTAATAAGAGAGGCCAACACAAAATCAAATTAATAAACATCCTCGCCTACGATTTGTGTGTATGTGTGTTTGCGTGTGATTACACCGCGAACTTCCGCAGTCCCAGAATGCACGCTCCCTGGTAACGGGAGTCACTGTTTTGATGCATACGCTGCCTGCTATCCCCTAAGTCGTCGCCTTACGTTCCGGCGGGGAATGATAATAATAATAATAATAATAATAAGGGGCAACTTTAATTGCGAATGCATTGTTCACTGTAACAGGCGTCGCCTTTACTCGGGTGTTCATCCTAAATATATTCAGATTTTTAGACTTTTGTTCTTTCATTTAGCCCTAGAAAAAAAATATTTTTTTCTTAATGGCAAATACCCTTGACGCGAACATAGACGTTAGAACGTAGAAAGCCGACTCACGGAACTCGCCACTTTCAAATACAGGGCGAACTTGAAGGTGGCGAGCGTATTCATGCAACACCTCACCCCCCCTTCCGCTCACTACAATGCTAGCGGGTAACAAATGCAATGAAAACCAACCAAAAAAAGGGCTTCAGGCGAATCCACTAAATGTAGCAGTATTATGTAAAAAGGTCGTAATGTGCTAACTGGGGAGGTGCCCACATGGCACGTGTTGAATAAGATAGTAAATTATAATAATTTAATAATGCACATTAATAAATTATGATAAATATAAAGTATAATATTTATAAAAAATGAAGAAAAAGCAAGCGTGACAGGACCATATCCCTAAGCTACAATCCAAACTAAACATTTTCCTAAATAGTTCCAGAACATTTTTCGCCAAAAATAGGCCTTTCTTCGTTCATCAAACTGAATTGATTGATGACAAATCAAGTAGGGAAAACTAGGTTCTGATTGCTGAAGGTAGGCAAAATAAGAAAGAGTCAAACTCAACGCTAAAAATAATCAAACTAAAAAAAGTTTCAAGCTGAAAATGGTCAAACTGGGGTGATTAGAACAGGGGGGTTAGACGTGATTAACGGATTCTTTAAGCTCTGGGAAACCAATTTGGCTCCTAGTATCAGAATAGCTAAAAAAAGCCCCAATATACTCAGCATTACAAAGACTGATTTGGAAAAGTTTGTTTTTAAAGGTTCGTAAGAAAGCTATCGTTCTTTGTCTAAAAATGACTACAACCACAGCGACAAGCCTATCTCTACCCAACGGCACAGCCGCCCAGCCCTCGGTGCATTGGAGCTATGCCGCACAGCGATTACAAGTCCGTAGAGGACGGAATATGGTCTCGAATTAAAAGCCTCCATAATTTGTTTTTAATTCTAGATCATATATATATATATATATATATATATCAGGAGGTGCATTGATGTTGATAAACATAGGTACTACACACTACAGAGTAATCATACACCATGCAAAGTACAAAGACTTGGAAACAGAGCAAACACTTCAGCACAGATACAAACGCAGAATGCCATCAGTTTGTTTCGGTGTAGCCTTAAATTTGCTGACGACAATTGACGCTTGACGATGTACGTCTCGACGAGGTCATGACTAGAACTCTCTCCAATGTTCCTCACAAAACTAGAAGAATAACGCAAGAGGAAAAACCGATTTATGCTAACATATACCCACACACTTTTGTTCCAACGTTGCTTTTGAGACAAAAACGACAACCGTAACAACAATAAAAACGACGGCAACAACAGCAGAAGCACTAAAAGCAACATCAACAATAGTAGTAGTAATAATAATAATAATAATAATAATAATAATAATAATAATAATAATAATAATAAAAATAATAGCAATGTACCGATAGTATTGATGTGTAAAACGAACGGAGACGTCTTTCGACTGGCTAGTTGAATTTGTCACGCTCTGTCTCACCTCTCTCCCTATCGTCGCTCTCGTTGATTAGTTTTTTTTTACTGCTAATAGCTTGTTAGCTGTTGGTAGCAACTGGCCAGCCACCCAGCCAATCGGTTAGTCATGCAGTCGACGTAGAGTAGGAGTTGGTGGTAATGGTTAGTTCATCTCTAGTTGTTGCTGCTGCTGCTGTTTTTGTTGTTAATTCATTTCACGGTCGTTACATCACGTTACACGTTACAACGCCGGGTACGCATAGTGGTGGCGGTGATGATGGCGGTGGCCCGGGGGGGGGGGGGGGGGCGTTGTCTATGATCCGGCTGATGCCGCTGCCGCTGTTGCTAAAGAGTTGTCAATCAACGCTGTTGTCAGGGGGAAAGGAGGCGCGGCGAAGAAGGCAATGTAACGAAACAATAAATAATAAAAAGAAAGAGAAGAAAAAATAAAGTGAAAAGAGACGAACGGCCAAGTAAGCAAACAAACAGGTAGAAAGACAGACAAACACATTAGGTTAGGTAGATAACGGAAGATTAAGTGCGCAGATAGTCAGACCAGACAGACAGGTCCACATAGAGATCAGACAGAGAGTGTCACAGACAGACAATGGTAGATTAGTAGATATTCAAGCATTATTATTAATATTATTATTACTATTTAAAAACACACACACACACATTGAATGGATGCTGAGAACTTACATGATTAAAGTAAGTGAATCTATTTTTTTAATAATAAAAATAATTTCAGACTCCGGAATGCGCCGGTATCCTTTCTTTTTTACTAATGCATTCTTTTACAACCGTGCATTTTATAAACCTATGTCGGACAGCCTACCTAAAATTACAGCTTGTAACATTTTTCATCGTACTTTTATACGGATTATTTTTGCTCCCCTTTTGCACGAAAAAAGGATATCTTCACCGAGCTTGACCATACATTACAGTTTTAGACGAGATTATTCGGACATCTTGTATATATATATATATATATATATATATATATATATATATATATGTGTGTGTGCGTAGCGGCAAGCCACAACGGTGGCCCCTTCTTCATCTATGACAGGCCTAAATTAAGTAGCTCTTTGCGTTTTGTTACGCATAAAGGGTGGTGCTTGATTAATTTCGGGTCGACGTTCGCTTCCCATTTAGTGGTGGTGGTGGCTGCTGCTGCTGCTGCTGCTATTGTTGTTGTTGTTGTTGTTGTCGCCGTTGTTGTGGCCGTCGCCGTCATGGTTGTCATCTTTGTCTCTTCGGCCTTAGTGTGGCCTATGCATGGTGCCCGTGTCAACTATGGCAACAACAATAAGAGCAACAATAAAAACTATAACAGCAACTACGACAACAACAACAACAATAATAAGAGCAACAATAAAAACTATAACAGCGACAACAACAACAACAACAACAACAACAACAACAACAACAACAACAATATTGGCGACAATAACAGCAGCAACAAAAACAACAACAACAACAACAACAACAACAATAACAACAACAACAACAACAACAACAACCACAACCACAACAACAACAACAACAACCACAACAAAAACAACCACAACAACAATAACAACAACAACAACAATAACAAGAGCAACCACAACAACAAAGTAGGGACCAAAACGACACAACGCCACAGGACCACCATGAAATTGTGCACAACAACGACGACGACAATAACACACAACAACACATACACACAAGACTGTGTACCGTTGCGAGTGTTCGCTCGTATCGGCCAGAATCTCAGTCGTCCTCCTCCTCATTGATACATACGACCCATGACAATCACGCTGCTGCTGCTGCTGCCCCACGTAGCAGCCCTCAGGCAGTCAATTGCCGTTGTCAATTTGTCCCCGAACGGCGATCTCTCTCTCTCGCACGGGCTCGCGAGCGAACGAACGATTTCGACGCGTTTCAAGCCGTCGTTACGCCGAACCAATTAAGCAACAGACCCATCTGCACACTCTCACATACCAAATCATAATAATAATAATAATAATAATAATGATACACACACACATACATTTATACACACACACTCACACCAGTATACCAACATAAACGTGCACATACAGACACAATCATAAGCACTCATACGACGTGCACACACGCATGATGTAGATGCACAAGCACCATGCGCATGCAACTACACGAAAATCAAAGCTAGAAAACGTTTGAGGAACGAGTCCGCGAAGTCCCTTCTGTCCTCGACGACAAACCGATATGATGGTGCAGTATCAGTAACAGGAACAACACCAACAACCCCGGCAGCGGCGGCAGCAGCTGCAGCAGCAAAGAGAAGAGTAGAATATCAAAACATCAGCTGCACCTCATATCATTGTCATCATTATCATTGTCACTACTCTACGCATGGCTAGCTGACGTTGACTCCTAGAATCACTGTTGTTACGTTTGACAGGTTCGACACGACGACACGTTTTTCTTTCCACTACATTGACTTTTAACACCGCTCTACGATTACGTTGACTAGTTCTTGTTGCGTCCCTTCTATAAAGCGCGAACACAATTAGATTCATGTCAGAATCAGTTCATGGTGTCGCCAAGTAACAATTTACACAATGCTCGGAGGGGCGGTGACCAACAAGCGACGAACCACGACGACAGCAACAATAACAGCAATCACAACAATAACAACAACATCGGCAGCAGCAACAACAACAACAGCACCACCAACAGGACCAGCGGCAGCAACAACAACCACAACGGCGACGAATTTGGGTACCCGGTTACCGAAAGCCACAATTGGTATTGTTGCCGTTTGCGCTCGAATGTTAGTAAACGAACTCTTTCTTGTTCAACAGCTCCCATGGATCTCGTTTAAGGTGTGCCTAGCGAACTTAGCACGCCGTGTTGCCTTACAGGCTCAACCAGATCGGAACGTAGTACTACTCACAATTCGTGACACAGCCGCGAACGCGCGTGCACAATACAGCTATTGTTGTGCTTCGCTGTTGTCCACGTTGGCGTCGCACGGTAGGTATCGCACGCCAAGCGCTGTGGACAACACTCCACTCGGCGGTGCACAGCGTCGCGGCTTGAGATAATCGGCGGCTCGCTTTATGTGCGCTGCCGATTTGAACATTAGTTGGACGGACTTGCTTACTTGCTTGAGATTTGTACTAGCGTAGCGGACATGCTTTATAGTTGTCTTTATAACACCTACTACATTCTATATTCACATGTATACGCTATATTCTATCATATCATATATTCCAAGACGTCAAAAAGCTTGCTGATACGAGCTATCGAAAGCCTCGTAGGCCTACTCCTTGAGGCAAAGAAACACAGATCTACAGAGGTCCTACAACGTCCTCACCGTCCGCAATAAGTACCAGCGCTTACGCTCAGACGCATTAAGCTTGGCAGACAAAACCCGACTGCGTACAGTCATCCAGAATGAAGCAAGCAAGCGGCTCCTAGCCATCCCCTCTTCAAACCTTAGAAGTGTGCTTGACCACGAGGCTTTCGTCTGTGCATCGATTTTAGATTGGAGGCAAGGCTAACTTAGGAGCTTCGGTGTCCGTACGGAACACAGGTGGGCATCAGGAGAATCCACGGGCTTTTTTACAGCGAAAGCAAAGGACGTCAAAGCCGTTACAGCGAGGTGAATGAGATACAGCCCGGGCCTTCGGGCCAGCTCTTCTGCCGTACGTCCGAGAGCCGGCTTTCTGAGAAGCGCCATAAAGAGACCGGATGACCTTACCCTTATCCTTTTTGACAGTGGAAAAGCGTTTGTTTGGGATGCGACGATCATCGACAACTTCACCGCCTCGAACCTGGAGGCCAATTCATCCGCCGCAGGCTCCGCGGCACGCCAGGCTGAACGACTGAGGATGAATAAATATTCCCAGCACATTTTCGTGCCGATAGTAATCGAGACACTCGAAAGACTCGGCCCCGAGGAGAGGTCGCGTCTCCAGAATCGAACTGGCGACAGGGGAGAAAAGAGCTATTGACCATCTACATCAACGACCATCACTAGCGGTTTAGCGCGGCAGTGCGGCAATAATATTTGGCACAATGAGAGACTGCCTCAAAGATAAGTTCGACTGGTAGCGCTCCTCACAAACCCCTGTGCAGTGAGTTATTGGCATATCCCTGTAACCCTGCAATTGAAAAAAGGGGGATACATTATTTGGTTGTAGTTCCATGGCTACAGGGAAATGCATTGTAAATTCAATAAAATGTCTGTTTATATCGTAAATATATCACAATATCATATGGTGGTACGATTAGGACAACATAATTATATATTATTACGTATGCATATACATGTATATATACTCATATTTCAATTAGTATTTATATATATATATATATATATATTGAGCTTGCAGAATAACCACCAATATTGCTTTTCGCAGGATATATATAGACACACACACACAATACCTGCGATTGGCTCGCAGGCCGGTTGGTAATAGGGTACGAGCCGCTTGCTGCCGACCGAGCAGTTTGTAATGGCGCTTGTGTTTATCTGCCGCTGTACGCTGTACACGCTACATTGTTATTAATTGTATAATTGGACGTCTAATGTGACAAACGAGTAGCGAGTGCCGTGGCGAAGTAGCCGTCCCCCGTGATATCGTTTCTGTTTCGTCGTTGTTCCTCATCACCTCACTTCTTTATCGTGTTATCGGTATGATGGTAATGGCTAAGGCTGCTGGAAATGTTTAGCAGTTTCTCGCCGTCCGAAAGACGAGATTACACGCTATCCATAGACATCCGAACGGCCCGGAATACTGTTGTACCGCTTCAAATGCGCCCGCCACCACGATGATGATGACGACGACGACGACGACGACGACAACAACGACAATAACGACAACAACATTAACATTCCGATGCGCCCTAACCGCGCATTACGTTGTTCTGACAAGCCATGTTCGGGCCACCCAGAAATGCCGAGGAAAGAGGCCGCCCTGGACCACCCGCTTGATACAGGCTGCTGGTCCCTTACTTAGAGACTACCTTACTTCGATTTGTCGACTTTGCAGACGTTCTGTTGCTGCGACCAGCCATTAGTCTACCACGTGGAGATTGCATTGCCTTTGCCAGTTTCATACTAATATCTACCGTGTTCTGGTCGGTGCTATAAGACGGCAAAGGACTGCTGCAAGTAGAACCGGCTGCGGGGTATAGCACCAAATCATCTGCATACATCAGAAGCGCCTACCTGCGAGTGCCGACCCTGTATCTCTTCAAAAAGATCGCTCACCAGCACCAAAAAGAGCAGTGGCCTAAGATTATCACCCTGGGCAACACTAGTGGTCTGTATTACCGCCGTATGTTGAGTATTTTTAATGAGACTTCACCAAATGCTAGCTTATTACATATAATCTTTCGTGAACGGCCGATTTAAAGTCCACTCTGCACTTTGAAGCCCTTTAGCGTACCCGCTGTACAGAATTTAAAAAGCAGTGCATGCTGTCGTTGTTAATCGACCCCACCTACAGCCATTGACTTATTGTTCGCTTGGCATGTATACCTAAATACACATGTCACCCTTTTTATATCAGGGGCTTCAATTTATAGACTTGCAGTAAACATCTTCACAACAGAGGCTATAGTACTATCCTCCTAGCATAGACAATCTTAAGAGCTTGATAATATAATTATATCTGGCATGTTTCAGTGCATATTTTGACGCAAATTCTTCTTCGGAAATTGTCGAGCACGTAATACACTAAATACACTGAAGTGCTTCATCCCTTGACTAAATAGGCAAAATGTTGAGTGAAGAGTACCCATGGTAATTTAAACGTATAAATAATTTTTGTTTTACATCCCTAAGCTTAGGCGGGATTGTTCTATTCGGAAACGTGTATGCGACACTCCCAGGTAAAGTCTAGACTGCGCAAAATGACGCTATCCCGGCGATGATTTTCTACAGTGGAGCATGAACCTTCGGACCTCCGGTACATTGCCATGCTAAAATTTTGAATCACTGTTAGCATCAGATGAAGACTTCAGTATGACTCAATTGTTCATACATACACAGTCGAATCATCCGAAGTTCAAGACAAAGTGAGACCACGGACTTTAAACTAAACATATCACCATAGGTTACTAAGGGAGCGCTATAATCGTAGATCTCGCCGCTTCATTCGCACGGGAATCGGCTTTATAGGGATCGTGTGTCCAAAATTTAACCGAATCGAGTATACTTGACCACAGTTTTCTCAAACACAAGCTTTTTGTGCCCGAGGGATGCAATTGTATGTTAGAAATTAAACAGTAGTTCGGCGGACCTTAAAGAGGTCCCAGAAGCTAGGATGTCGAGGAACAGATTTTGCTCAATATATGGTTCAGCAGTGCTCATTAGACTCGCCATTTATCACAAAGTTTATGTTTAAATGTTCTATTTCGTTCGTTATAATTGTTTTTTCCAATGATGGATCTCTCTTCGTCATTTGTTGTATTCGCCTTTCCTTTCTGTCTGCTTCTCGCTACAATAAACCGCTCTGGAATTTTTGAATCAACATTTAAGGGTGCCCTGAAATTAAGCTGACGATTCCAAAGCAGCAGCATTTACGGGTAATGGCGAACCAAAGCAATGCATCGCGCATCTTCATGGAGGAGGGGCCGCCTTGTTATACAATTAGTGCATGGTGAGCATACTATTAGCTATTCTAGCTTCTGCTATATTAGCTTCTAGCGGCTCTATTGCACTGCTATAAGATTCCAAAGCGAGTCTCGATGTTGCTATCGCTGAGATAAATCCAGGGTTCGCGTTGACTGATGCTTTAACACCACCATAAAACCGTGCCAGGCTCATGACAATACTAGGCTGCCATTGAAAAGCTCTATGGCATTATGCACTAAATTACAATAATGCGCAACTTAAACTATGAATCCTACCTACGCGTCACGGCGGAACAAGCAACACCGATTTGCCAGACATAGGCACTTTTGTTATCGAATCCACTCCCTTATTTTAAAGGCATCACAAAGAGATCACTACGTGTGATGCTGTGCTTGAGTTTACGCGATTGTTTCTACTTAAATATCAACGAGCTCCAGCCATGTGCTCCGTATCCAAAATAAATGGAACATTTCTCAAAATAAGAATATTGACGAGTACGCCCCATGGTTCACCGAGTAACGCCATCGGTATAACTGCCCGTAGCTATTTATCTTTACTAGAGGACAAACATTAAAGCCTCTTTGGCTTTTTGAACGCCATAGATTAAGTAAATCATAACAGATTCAGTCAACTCTTTCCGGTATCTGGAGCTTCGGCTCCTTTATTCTGGGACGACTTTCACTGTGCATATCGTTGAGACAGCTCTAGCCTCTCTTTAGAGGGAGAGTTAGGCGACAACCAGCGAATGTTCGTTCCGACGGCAGAGGCACTCTTCTCGACCTTATGATTGTTCCAAGGCTGATGTATGGTCTTGACAGAGTATGAGGAATCATACATTGTGCAACACATTTCAAGCAAACTTTGGTTTACCTGAAAAGTGTTTTACAATGAACATGAGCGAGGTCTTTGCTCGTCAATGCGGGTAAGGAACACTTTTGTGTGCCTAATATTAGGTTGTGCATCGGTTGTTGAGATTATTAATTATTAAGGTAATGATTAGTAAATCTTGACGTTGAAGACGCCGTGCACAGTACCGTTCAAAGGCTTTGCCTTGGAATAGGAAAATAACGATAACTAAGATGAGAGGTTGGAGGCCCGGATATTTTCAACCGCCACTCGCCTCTGTTCTAACCTTGCATGTGACAATCGCCACGTCTATACCAGATACCTAAGTCATAGTTAATGATCTGGTCTGTTCGAATACGAACTTCTACGAGGAGTACACAAAGTGTATGTTTCGACTGTGTTCTCAAGCGTGTACGAAGTATCATGCGTCTGCCTGTCTGGCTTTTACGAAGAGAGAATTCGTCACCGCATCCTGCTCAGTATAATAAGTATTTCATCCTAGTGCGTTTAGTGCTAATTGCTAATGCATCTCTAACACTTCCACCACAAAGCCCAGCAAAGTAAGCATCAACACAAATCAATTGATATCCTTCGATGGAACTCAAACTACCAAAGGGGCTATTTTTTAGAACTAAAACGTAAATGCATAGAACTGAATTACTTCACCAGAAAACGCACTTGACAGGACATTCTTTTCTTTCTGCCAATCTGAACGATAGGCTTAATAAAAGACCGAAGAAAGAAAATTGTGAGCTAAAATAAAATAATAAAGAAAGAGGGAAAATGCAAATGCAAATTTTCGGTAAGCGAATTTACCTATTTAGCCCAGATGTATTGCGAGGCAAATTTTTGTATAGAAGAAACGAATCAAAAGGCACGGCTAATAAATGACTGTATAAACAAACAGAATTAATAGAACTGACCAGAAAGAGATAAAGAGACAAAGCGAGCAAAATTACATTTTTTAAATGGTATCCATTTTGATATAGACTGCTTTATCTTGCCGAACGATGGCCACGTGTTGACGTGTTGATATTATCTCCTTTTGGAAAAATGACGGTAGACTCCTTGCAGTTTGCTATTTGTTTGACCAATTTCAAGTCCGCGCCATCTCATGCAATTTCAAGTCCGCGTCATCTCAGCGTGCATATACAATATAACGTAGACGCGACGCCTATGGCACACGCACCGACGTAATAACAGTTGTGTGTTTGTGTTCATAATGTTACTGCAACATTAATTGTAGCCGCCACAATACCCAAAATAGCAGCAACAGCAGCAGCAGCAACAACAAGATTGACTAGTACATCATCTGTACAGATTGACCACCAGTTGTTGCGAACGTCCTGTAACAGTTGGCTCATGTCCGAAGATCTACGGTACGGTCGTATGCGGTAGATGCGATGAGAACGAGGGAGTCGTCGCTGATAAGCTGGTTGGTTGGCTGGCTTGTCCAAGAGACGATTGTCGTTATTGTTATTGTTGTTATTGTTGTAGTTGTTGTTGTTATTGTTGTTGTTTTCTCGGTTGCTGTTGTGTTGCTGCCGTGGTGGCTGTTATGCAGCATTACCAATAACAACAGGACCAGTAGCAGCAGCAGCAACAACAAGAACAATTATAACAGCAACAATAGCAGCAGTAGCAGCAGCAGCAACAACAACATCATCCAAAACAACAACAACAACAACAATAGCAGCAGTAACAACAACAATAACAATAGCAGCAGCAATGACAACAATAACAATAGCAGCAGTAACAACAACAATAACAATAGCAGCAGCAACGACAACAACAACAACAATAGCAGCAGTGACAACAACAACAACAACAATAGCAGTACCGACAACAACGACAACAACAACAATAGCAGCAACAACAGCATCGACAACAACAGCGTTTGCCGATGCTCTCTTTGCCCTTCTCCTTAAGCAAGACGACGGGCGGGCGGAATCACGTGGGTGCGTGGGTATCCGCGTGGGCAGCCAGTGAAGATGTGATAGCGTCGGCCCATCGATCGATAGCCTGTGATGCCAAACTCACCGACTTCATCGAGCAAGAGTACTATTGCCGCTGCTGTATACACATATATATGCATATATATATATATATATATATATATATATATATATATATATAGTAGATGATGTCGTAGCACCACCAGCCCATTTATAATCGAAGAGAGACCATAATAGATTATTAGATGCTAGTAGCAGGTGTAGTAGTAGCAGCAGCAGCAGCCGCCGCCGTTGTTCTACTACTTGTATTCGAAGTGGTTGGTGGTGGTGTGCGGTAGTAGTAGTAGTAGTAGTAGTATTCGTAGTACATAGCAAGTTGCGACGACGACGACGCGAAGACGGGTCGAACACACACACAATCACAGGCGCGCGAACGAACCAGAAACGGCTGAGGAGACAGACACATCGACAGACAGATCAAACTAGCAAGAGAGAGAGAGAGAGAGAGATAGCGAAAAGGGAGAAGATGGGAGAGAGAGATAGGGAGAGAGAGAAGAACAAAGAGAGGGGAGAGCCACAGAGGGCGGGAGGGAGAGAGAGAAATAGGGCGAAATTGGCATCGCATAGCATAGATGCGCGGGCGGAAGGGCCTTCGGCCGCCCAGTGGCCACGCCGAACCGCAGCAGACCGTTCTTGCAGGCGCCCGACAACTACTACCACTACTACTCTTACTACGAGGAAGGAACAAGACAGCAGGTCTTCCCTTGTCCCCTCCCCTTCCTCCTTCCGCCGCCACCACCAACCTTTTCCTCCCCCCTCCCCCCCACACGACGCCCGTCTGGGCGGCATCTGCCGCCTCTGCCGCCTCTGCCGTGGCGGAGGCGGCATAGGCCGGCATATAGCTGCTGTTGTCGTCGTCGTCGTCGTCGTTTCCGTAAGGGGCGACCACCGACCCGTCGGTGATCAAACCTCGTCCCGCGCCGATCCTCGCTCGCTAGCTAGCATGAGAGGATGCTCTCTCGGCTCTGCGGCCGACTTGTGGCCGTTAAATTTTGAGCTCGATGTGCCGTCGCCGCCGCCGCCACCGCCGGGTCTGGAGATGGCTGTGGCGTTACAGTACGTCGCTGCTGATTGCCGTCGTTTCTACTGTTACTGATGCTGCTGCTACAGCTACTACACTGCTTCAACTACTACTACTAGTGCTACGACAGCTAGGCCTGATTGATGATGTTAGTGTGATGATAGTAATGATCTCTATTGTTATGATTATCCGTATTAAGACATATTGTTGTTGTTGTTGTTGTTGTGGTTATAGCTGTTGTTGTGTTTCTTGTTGTTTTGGTCGTCGTCGCCGTTGTTGTTGTTGTTGTTGTTGTTGTGGTTGTTGTTGTTGTTGTGGTTGCTATTGTTGTTAGTAGTGTTATTATTATGATTACTTTGATTATATTCAGTTGATAGTATACTTGCTATTAATAATATTATTATTATTATTAGTCAAGCAGAATTTCCATAAATATTCGCTAATAACACGAAGATGATTCGGCACTATCAAATGTGGCTGGATGCACGCCCGCAAAAGGTATAATACTTCCGGATATCTGCCGTTGGGTAACTCGCATTAACGGGTTGTTACCCTTTTGGCAAATATATATATATATATATATATATATATATATATATCGTATAGCAAAAATTCCCAATATGTTTGTGTAATATCTTTTTAGCTTCAAATTGACGCGGGCAATACCGTACTCGCCGTGACCATCAACTAGTCTAGCTCTAGCGCGCGAGTCCGAATACACTAACAGTTGGCTTAACCGTGGTTGGCAGCTATACGGAACCTCACCAGGGGTAACGACCAGACTGCCTGACCTCCTATAGTCGTTGTGCATGCGCCAATTGACTGCGTTCTAGACGAACAGTTCACAGTAGTTTGTGCTCTCGTTTGGCGATGTGTCGGATCAGAATCGAAGCGTGATACATAGTTACTCTCACGGCCCAAACTCTCGAAACGATCGTATCCTGGCTAAGTTCGAGACTCCAACAAACACCGTTTTTGTTATTACAAGCGTATATCATCGCCATCCTGTTGGTTAAGGCTAAGTTAAGCCCCGAGGTTGGGCGGCGCTAATGGCTGGTATATATATTGTTTTGTTTCGGGTTTATTCACTATGAATTGGTAGCATATATATATATATATATATATATAGAGAGATTTAAATATATATATATATATATATATATAGAGAGAGATTTAAATATATATATATATATATATATGTATACTCTGTGACAGGATGACGTATCGAAGTTGTTGAAAGAAGAGTATGTCAATTATGAGACTGGGTTGCATCATTATCTGCGTCGTGCCTGTTTGAGCTAAGGTAACGCAAGAGCGCAAGGAGATAACGCGTGTTGTGTGCTGGCGTCTTGACTTCATCTATCTCCAGCAGAAATCGAAGATCAAACCAGGAGATGACGAACAATTATTATTATTATACGAGCTGATCGTATATCGGAGTAGGAGACAGGTAGGCGAGGATGCGGGCGGGAAAACCGATACGCGGGTGGCCCCCCACTCACGTTCATGAACCTGGCCGGAGTCTGTCAGCATTCATCTATCGACGGCCGCATCTGAACGTGTGCTTACGTTCTAGTATATTTGCACAGCCCATGACCTTCAGGTGCCATGACATACTAGAGAGGTCACATGTATACGTTCAGACCTGCATTTGTGTAGATCTGTATACGTATACATCTGCGTATGTATGAAAATGTCTAGACCCATTGAAGGCCGCATTCCGCGAACTACGTTGCCCCACGAGAGATTAGCTTCGAGCAGCTGGATATTAGCTTCGAAAAGCTGGACCGTTTTGGGGTAAGGCAACTGAACTCATCTGCACCCATTGTTACAGCAAGTGCTAGAGGACAGCGTCTGCAAACACGGGTTTATCCAGCAAATGGTCGGATACCCACAATACGACAATCTCAGCCTACTCACTTGTATTGCTTCTCTGAGCGATCTTTCTAGATAAATTAAACAAAACTTTGTCTCTCGGTAAATATACGTATATGTGTTGACTGCCATCATTGTGCACAACCTGTTCTATAATACAATGCGGGTTGTACAATACGGTTTTACGCGCGTGCTGGTCACCTACAACAAAAACGGATTCTTAGACAGCACTGTTTTAGGGCATACCTATGAAGTCGGAATAGATGAGCTCTCTCGACGAGGTACGATATCGAACAATCGTAAGAGAGCAATCATGCTTGTGCCACAATGTATAGCAATAATTGAAATATTTAATAACACGCTTTCGTGGCGTGAAGCCAGAGAAGCGCACAACATCGCCAGCTTCCCTTCACCTCAGCCATCCTCCACTCTTTGTTCAGTAATTAAAGAAGGTAATAAGGTTTTCTATTATATATATATATATATATATTAATCCTAGCCCGCCAATAGGGTACGTCTTAAGTCATCGCAATAACAAGAAAAACACGACCCGCATACGTAGAAGAGTAGTGCTTTATTGTAGCGTAGCAGTATAGATGCGATAAATATATATATATATATATATATAGAAGGCGAGCACTGCCGAGTGTACAAACGTATTGTAAATTATTAATAAATCATCACAATATTTTCTATATATATTATATATATATCACATTATCAGTGGCGGCCGTCTCTGTAGTCTGGCATATCGATCATATCACTACCGCGCGTTCACAGAGGCAAGCAGGGCTTAACGAATGTATCAGTTTCTTTTACGTAGGTGCTTTAATGCTTCTTAGTCAGCTTAGAGTGTGTAGGGTAGTAATTTTTTTCCGAGTTTTCTGTGCAGTTACCGTTGTTGCATTAGAATTAGGTGCAGAAACGTGTGGCTTTTTTGCGCAGCAAGCTATAAGCTAGTACTTCTCCTCCCACGCAAATTTCTTCATTTCCATCTGTATATATGCACGTAAATTTGTCTAAGGACGGCCTTCGGCTACAGATTTTTTTCTAAAATCATATTTTGGGCCTCACTGGCTTGAAAGTTAGATAGGTAAGAGATCTCGCCACATTTAATTCATTACTAAATATACCTAGTGTCCACCTATCAGCAACCTTGTTCAAAGTTTTACGTTAGGGTGCGCTGGTACTACCATAACTCTCTAGAAGTTTTTAAAATTTCAAATCTAAAGTATTTACAGTAAGAGTGGTCTAATCTGAAGTATTTACAGTAAGTAAAAGTTTAATCTGAGGTATTTACACTAAGTAAGTAAAGGATGTGCTTGAGTGTATCTGCCGACTCCTAACCACCAGAGAGCCTCCCCTTTATCTAAGATAAAGATAAAAAGCTCCCTTATCTGTTCAGAAGTTCACGGTAGTAGTGAGTCTGTAAATAGTAACAATTAGTAGAATTTGCTTAGAATCATTTGGCCACTTGCCATGTATCTGGATTGATAATACGCTAATGTGAGCCACCGCTTTTGAACTAAGGATACTCTTTAAGTATTTGACGAACGTAAACGTCAAAACGTCAAGAAAAAATGAAACAATGGACGCCGACTAAATTTGTTCGTAAGAATCACACTTCTAGAAATCCTAAGACCACGTGTGAAGTTTTAGAAACGATGAAATAAGGCTTTGGTCATTTTGTATTCAAATTCAGATGTGTCAGAACTGCACAACAATTTGGCACGGGCAAGTATCATATCGGCGCACTATCAGGCTACTCCCTTATGAGCTCACTGAGAAACAGCATGTGATTC
Source organism: Dermanyssus gallinae (assembly GCA_003439945.1). Taxonomy (NCBI): domain Eukaryota; kingdom Metazoa; phylum Arthropoda; class Arachnida; order Mesostigmata; family Dermanyssidae; genus Dermanyssus; species Dermanyssus gallinae. Next base: position 176,164 of record QVRM01001462.1, read on the forward strand.
ACTTGAACCTTAAAAATTAAATATAAAACAAAGTTTTTTTTCCCAGAGGATCGCACCTTGGACAAGCGTATGACTAGTTTACTTAATGTGTTAATGGTTAAATAGTTATTGCAAAATTAGTTATTACTGCTATGGTATTTTCGGCAGCTCTTCCCCTGGCAATGGAAGCAACCCAACTACCGCCACAGCATTACTACGTTGAATTTCTATGGAGATACGCTGCACCACGTACTCCCTGGTCCGAGGATCGTTCGTTACAACGGTACCCTCCTTCTGACCTCCTTGAGAAACTTGACGGTTGCCCCATCCATTGGCCCTAACGTTTCAATAGCGATCGCCTGACTTATGTATTGCGGCGACAGCTCCCTGTACTTCGACAAATTACGACTTTCAGCAAGAAGTGCGCTCACACCAGCCTTTCGTACGTAAGTGCTAACAAGTGTACTCGGAACCGTCACGTCCAGTAGTGGCAGACGGCCCCGTGCCCAGAGGTATATACGTCGCGTATACATGTGGAAGACGCATCCCCTGCGGCACTCCGTATAAAACCGGATATGGTTCACTAAGCGCATCATCAATCCTGGTTTTATTGTGTTGTTCACTAGAAAAAGCTTTGCCTCAATTTAATGTACCGACTTGAAAACTTGTTAGTTTTTGTAAAGCAGTGGAAACTTATGAACTTCTCCTACGTGTTTTTTAGTCAAAGTAAATAGTTACATAGAAACGTTTTCCGAGCATTCTCAGGCTAGTCCAATTATGTGTACTCTCTAGCAGTTGTGTGCGTTGATTGCGGTGTGTTATAAACTCATGTTAAACAGAGTCCACCATTTAGTTCAGAAGCAAAGAGTCTTTAAGTAGCTCACAATACATTTTTGCAGGTTTGGCAATGTATGTCGCATTGCGAATCGAAACGAGAGCTTAAAACATTGTTTAGTCTACTCTGTCGTATGAGCCAGTGCGACAATATTGAGCTTTAAGAAGTCGGGCACAGCACCGTTACTGAATGTAAGATCCCTCGAATATTCAAGGGCTCAGCCAGATTGTTAGCTGCAATAATGCACTCATTTATCAGATATCAGACATAAAATAATATGGCAGTTTAGGTGGGAGAGGTCAGTTCGCTAAAGCACAGTAAGATCAAGAAACAAATCTGGCGTTCAGCTAGAAGGTCGGCTTTTGTGGAGCCACTGGCTAACTCTAAAAAAAATAAAACCTAAAGAATCTTTAGGTTTAAAAAATAATTCTTTATGTACGACAGCTCGATGCGGATACCAAATACCTTAATATACCATATCAGTGAGTTGCCGAATCATTAGCATTGACTCATAAAGAGGATAAACTGAATTCTGCCCATCGAGCAGTCTTGCTTGTAGCTATCAATGCGGCCCGTGACAGCCTCAGAATCACCTAAGACTGCCGTGTGCGACTTGCATACGACGCTGGTCTAACGTGCCTCCGGACAGCCCTTGGTGCTACTGGTCTATAAAATTGACGTTAACAACGGGCTGTGCGATGAGCGCATTCAACGTATCGAACCTAACCAGCTAAACTATGCTGCGCGTCGTTTACCCGTTAAGAACGACAACCTGGTTAGTCCGTAGTAGGTGTGGCGTTTGGTCCGAAAACGAGCCATCGCTTCATCTGCTGGCCAGCGTTGGATAGTCTTTTACGTAGCGGTGGTCGTACGCATACGGTTTATGTAGCGTCTCCGCTGTCAGCCATTATTATTATTATTATTATTTTTTTTTTTTTTTTTTTTTTTTTTTTTTTATTATTATTATTATTTTCTACACTCTACCTTGGTAGCACAGCCAGGTTGCTATTGCACCGTTGATTAACGCCGCATGTCTATCTACCACTACGTCGTCCTTCATACTACTTACTAGACACTAGATATATAGTGGCTGTTTAGCATACGAGTACGTACCAGCACCAACGTACCACTCCTCCTACACGTACACACTAGGAACTAACTATAGTTAGCCGTCGAAAGACTTCACCGACTTCAGATCGATGCAGCACCTCAATGAGAGCTGGCTAGCGTCTGTCAGGTGTCTGTGGACATCCCGCCTCGCAGCCGGCAAGTAGACCTATAGACTCCCGCACTTTTCTTTATTTACGTTTCTTCTCGTTTGCCGGTACGCTATACGCGGTCACGCCGCTCAGCGTACGCCAGGCTGGCTGAATCGCTCGCGTCGGCGTTGATGGGTTCGTGGCTTACTTGCCTAACCGTTAACGTCTTCGACCAACTGACGGACCGACCGTGCAATGCTCTGCCGCTGCGCAAACAGCCGACCATCATCATCATCGACGACGGTGGTGTTAACGAAGGCCTCGACTCGATATCGGAGACCTTTCGATTTGGCTGCAAACCATCTCGTCAATCGTGTATATCTATATCTATATATATATATATATATATATATATATATATATATATATATATATATATATATACGTGTGTATGTATATACAGCCTGATATTTCCGCAACTGGCTTATTACTGCTGCAAGTATTACTACTACTACAACGAGTTCTAATGCTGCTCCCACTTCATACTCGAAGTAGTAGTTGGCAACTAGCTAGGACCGACCACGACGAGACCACGGTCCTATGGGATGCGGCGTTTCGCCCGGTCGCGGGTCCGCCGCCAACGCTGCTGCAGCCTCCGCCGATATAATGAGGTATATAACGAGGATGACCGACCTAGTCGATCGGGCTATTGTTCCCCGGAACAGCTCGCTCGCCACGCGCGTGGGTAATACCTCCCACATAGGCAGGGAATCACGTAAATCACGTCAATACCATGTCCTCCTTCACGCCCTTAGAAGGGTTGGAGGCGGAGGATGTAGTGAAGGTGGAGTGGGTGGGGGTGTATGTGAAGCGGGTGAGTAGGATCTGGAAGGGGTAAAGTGATGGGTGTGGTGCATGTTGTGCGGAGGTGGGGGTAAAGGCAGAGGCGGTGGGGTGGAGGAAGAGGTGATGAGGTGGAGAAAGAGGTGGTGGTGTGGAGAAAGAGGTGGTGGTGTGGAGAAAGAGGTGGTGGGGTGGAGAAAGAAGTGGTGGGGTGGAGAAAGAGGTGGTGGGGTGGAGAAAGAGGTGGTGGGGTGGAGAAAGAGGTGGTGGGGTGGAGAAAGAGGTGGTGGGGTGGAGAAAGAGGTGGTGGGGTGGAGAAAGAGGTGGTGGGGTGGAGAAAGAGGTGGTGGGGTGGAGAAAGAGGTGGTCGGTGGAGAAAGGGGTGATGGGGTGAAGGAAGAGATGGTGGGGTGAAGGAAGAGATGGTGGGGTAAAGGAAGTGGTTGGATGATGGAAGAAGTGGTTGGATGATGGAAGAAGTGGTCGGGTGGAGGAGGACGCAATGGTAGGGTGAAGGAAGAAGTGGTCGGGTAAAGGAAGAAGTGGTTAGGGTGAACGAAGAGGTGGTGGGGTGGAGGAAGGGTGGTGAGTGGAGGAAGAGGTGGTGAGGTGGAGGAAGAGGTGGTGAGGTGGAGGAAGAGGTGGTTAAGGTGGAGGAGAAGAGGTGGTGAGGTGGAGGAAGAGGTTGTGAGGTGGAGGAAGAGGTGTTGAGGTGGAGGAAGAGGTGGTGAGGTGGAGGAAGAGGTGGTGAGGTGGAGGAAGAGGTTTGTGAGGTGGAAGGAAGAGGTGGTGAGGTGGAGGGAAGGTGGTGAGGTGGAGGAAGAGGTGGTAGGTGGAGGAAGAGGTGGTTAGGTGGAGGAAGAGGTGGTTAGGTGGAGGAAGACGGTGGTGAGGTGGAGGAAGAGGTGGTGAGGTGGAGGAAGAGGGTGGTGAGGTGGAGGAAGAGGTTGGTGAGGTGGAGGAAGAGGTGGTGAGGTGGAGGAAGAGGTGGTGAGGTGGAGGAAGAGGTGGTGAGGTGGAGGAAGAGGTTGGTGAGGTGGAGGAAGAGGTGGTGAGGTGGAGGAAGAGGTGGTGAGGTGGAGGAACGGTGGTGAGGTGGAGAAAGAGGTGGTGAGGTGGAGAAAGAAGTGGTGAGTTGGAGGAAGAGGTGGTGAGTTGGAGGAAGAGGTGGTGAGGTGGAGGAAGAGGTAGTGGGGTACTGATAAAATTGGAGAGATGGAGGAATAGGTGGTGGAGTGGAGAAAGCGAAGAAAGAGGTTGTCTTGATTGTAGTGCTCGTTATCGTAACCAAAAGACTAAAGCACCAGCTATATTTCTTTTTTAAGCGGGCACCGGCGACTATCTGATGACGACGCGATGATGATGCTGATGGGGGCTGATGATGCTGATTAGTGATGTTAATGGTAAAAATGACGATGATGATAATGGGGCTGATGACGACAGCGATATTGTTGACGATGATAATGATGCTGATCGAACAGGTCTCTCTTTCAGCTTAAAAGCTAGAAGGGCTGTCGTCGATAACAAAGGTAAACACAGACAGACACTGACGGTCAGTGCGGCCGACGGCAACAAATAATACATATACTAGCATAGCCTCCGTGTGGCCACCATGCTGTGTGTGACCTTCCGCAGATCGAGTAGACGTATTCACTTGCACGCACGCCGAATAACCGCGATAGCCGAAGATGTATTAAGTACTGCACTGAGAGAGAGAGAGAGAGATACAGAGTCCATATGCATATCTTTATATCTATTTATCTATGCATACACGTATGAAGAGAGCGAGGGAGAGAGAGATTTGGAAAAGAGTTGTTGGCCAAGAGCAGGAGATGAAAGAAATTAACGGGAAAAGTCGAGGCTGTCTATGAATAGGAGTCGTACCCACCAGCCACATGAATACACATCAGCTAGTGAACTAAACGACGGACGGTTAGATTCTAGGCGCCTTCATTGCCTCCCATCACTACTACCAGCAATATATATATTTTACTACTACTACAATACGTGTAGGCCAGGCGGCCCAGAATAGCCAGATCCCTTTACGCCGGCCGATAGGCCAATAAGGTGCGCCATATTGTGTTCAACGCATCAACTCAACTAGATACCTCGTTTTATACTGAACAAAAAAATAGCAATACTTACTTAGTTGCTCCGCAATTCTATTCAATTCAAATAAAAAATCCTAAATTGCTTTCAAAGGACATATAATTATATACATGGTTAGTCACCCAAAAATCATGTTTTTTAACATATACAATGCACAATATAAGAGCTTGGAGGACAATTTAACATAAAATAGAGTTCGTGATATTACAGTTTATAATGTTGTATCACTAGTCCATGGTTCTCAACATTTTCGCCATGCGTCACAAAAACATGTTGTTGATTCGGTCAGATCCTGCAAATGTTCTCGACGATATGGCTTGAGCACTGCGCTCAATTACTGTTGCGATTGTTGATGCGAAAATAAAAAATATGGAAAGCTTATTAGACTGAGGGATTCGTGCGTACACTTTAAAATTTGCTTTTGAGTGCCGTTCCGAGATAGGTACTAAGTCGAGAGTGCTACGCTCTACCTTACATCGCAATGCAACACGTCAAAGAAATTTGAACTTTTTCAATTGCATCAATATGTTTCTTCAAATATAGCCGCCAGACTTCACAGCTGTAAAGGATTTTGGGAACTACAAAACTATTATAAAGGCAGATACAAAATATTGGGTATTTGATAATAAAATAAAGAAATATCCATTACATATAAAACTAGCGAATTGAATAGTTTGCGTGAAGTGAACACAAAAACCAAGTTCCGGTGTTACGTTACCCTAAGATCGTGAATGCTGTTTACTCTGGGAATATCTTCTTCATCATGTATGTAAACGGGGTCCTCCTTCAGACACAACGGCGCATTTAGGGCCCGATATTATCATATAATGTATAGTGCATTAATCGGATCAGAGCCAATTGTTCTCTGTATAATTCATCTATCTTTCTCTCTTTGCCAGATGACCCATAAAGTTTAAAATCATCTTTGCTTAATGGTTTTGGGTATAAAGTTTTTTAGACCTACAATAAATATACAGAATTTCAATATGCCTAGACATGAATTGTGAGCCACGCCCGAGGGACACACACCATACCGACTAAAACGGTTGTTGACTCGCACACAGAGCGTTTCTTTAAAAAATAATAATAATAATAATAATAATAATAATAATAATAATAATAATAATAATAATGTCGAGCTCCGAGAAAACACGTCTATTCGTGTGTGTGCAGGATGGCGAACCTAGGAAGTGACATGCCGGAGTGATGCCTGTAACTCAGTGATCGGTTTGGTGTACTGTGTGTGACTATGCGACAGAGGCTCGAGCAGCCATGAGGCTGTTAAGATCCACACGAAATGGTGAAGCAAAACGAAACCATTCGCGTAACGGTCCGTAGGCTCCCAGCGGCACGCCGCTGCCATTTAAATTCGATTTCTAACGGCTGCTCAGCTAAATTTGGATGTTGGAACAGCTAATCTACAAAGTGGCGCCAACAGTGATTTCAACAACTCATCGCGCGACAGCCACAGCAACCACTTTGTCATCACTAGAGAAGCAGCAGCAATACCACATAATAATGTTAATTAATAAGATAGTGTTAACATATAATGTTATTGTTCGTAATAATGTAATTATAATGTCATGGAATATTAATGCAATAACCATGTCTATAATAATAATAATCAGAAAACTACGAGTTAACCATGAGCTCCCTACCTTCAGCCCATACAAACCCCGATCAACCCCAACTACGATCACAACAGTCATATACCTGCGAAATATGCAGGGAATTCCGTAAGGTCACTCCGGGGCTTGCGTATGCATACGACACGTCTCCATCCGGCAGATACCCGGCCTCCACTCAGTCAACCCTTGAGAGACACGTCGTCGCCTGCGTCGCTCTCAGCACAAGACGACCCGAACAGGCCATCTGATACGACCCTCGACTCAATTACGCTAATTCGTTCGCTGGCCCGGGTGCATCGAAACATTAAACTAGTCAAAGTGATACCCAGAGGAGTTAGAGAAATATGCTACGCAGCATACGCTGAAGCACTTTCCAACTTCAACACAAGGAAAGACAACGCGTCCTGGGAGAAGCTTCTAATAATGCCAATACTCTTGCTACGCATCCCAGCACTGAGAAGCAATGATCGGTCATTATGCCAAATAATCAGGAAGAACGTTACTGAATCGCGGTGGAAAACACTCGCAAGTCTCTTAGACGAGTGTAACCGTAACATAATACAGTACGACACATCACTTAATACAGATCACGACAGAGTGAAGATGGCAGAGCGCAAATTAGCTGAAGGTGATGTACGTTCCGCCGAACGGATCCTTCTTTCGACCGACTCTTTTGCACCATTTAACGATCACACGGAGCAGGAGTTAAGAAAGAAGCACCCCCCTCCATTAGCAGACGCAAGCGAACGCCTAGGATCCCTCCAGGCACCAGTAACAACAAGAGGACACACCGTATATCATAAATTGATTGTTGACGCCGTCCGATCTTTCGCCGTAGCATCTGGACCTGGATTAGATGGGCTGCGTCCCCGACATCTCCGGGACATGCTTGACAACTCAGTACCCTCATCCGGGAGACTTCTGGAAGAAGTTTGCTCTCTGGTGGCCTCGGCACTAAACGGCAGCCTGCCTTCTTCTTGCCTGAAGACCTTTTACGGGGCAAATCTCACGGCCCTAAAAAAGAAGGACGGTTCAATCAGACCTATAGCATGTGGCCTTACAATCCGAAGGCTTGTAGCAAAGGTGGCCTTCGCGATCAGTAAGGGATCCATAACAAAAGCTTTAGGACCAAGGCAAGTAGGGGTTTCTATAAAAGGAGGCGCGGAGGCAGTCGTTCACGCTGTACGAGCATACATCGAAACAGACGGTCCTGTGCGAGTTTTAGTGAAGCTAGATTTTAGCAATGCTTTTAGCACAATACGACGCGACGTAATATTAGAAGAAGTAAGACTACACGTACCGGAACTCTTTCCACTTGTATGGCAATGCTACAGGGACCCGTCACTTCTATCCTGGTGTGACAAAGAGCCACTTAAATCAATAAATGGAGTGCAACAAGGGGACCCACTAGGCCCCGCTTTGTTCAGTCTGGGAATCTCCAGTCTAGTGGCACGAATGAGAAGCCCCTTGAACATCTAGTACCTGGATGATGGTACATTAGGAGGACGGGCAGAAGTGGTGGCCGCTGACATACTTAAGGTAATAGAGTTTGCAAATGAAGGAGGGACAATCCTCAATCTTTCCAAGTGCAAAGTTATAACGGTTGGGGGGGCACCCAGGAACGAAGCACGCAAAACCATTGCTGCCGTTCTACCAGGCTGTAAGCAAGTTAACCCGGCCGAGTTAGAAGTTCTTGGGGCTCCACTTAGTCCACCAAGTATTTACAAGACCTTAACAGAAAAACGCCGGGCGTTGCTGCAGACACGACCTCGTTTGTTGGCCATGCACTCACAAGCTGCACTATGTCTTTGGAGATATAGTTTAGGTTCACCGAAATTCAACTACACATTGCGCACCTCACCGACAAGCCAATGTCCCGACGCCCTGCAAGCGTATGACGGCTCTACGAGAGACATCCTGAGTGAAGTCCTTAACATCGATATCACGGACGATACGTGGCGAAGAGCAAGCCTCCCCATAAGAGAAGGTGGACTGGGTGTTCGATCAGCAGTAGAATTGGCACCCATATGTTACGCAGCGTCTGTGCTAGAATTCAGCCCGCTGGCAGAGGCGCTAGTCGACCCAAGTGCTCACCACCGGCTGCACATAGCTAAGCAGGAGGCAGAGTCGCTTGTCAAGCTGAAGTTGGATCCAGGTCCTTGGAAGAAACGTGTAACGCAGAGAGTGCTTGATAACTACAGATGTAAAGTTATAGCCCGTGAGATCACCGAAAGCCTTGAGTCTTCTACGGAGAAGGCAGTCTTCTTGGCCGCACGAGACACCTTCAGCGGTGGATTCCTTAGGGCTCTCCCGTCGCCACAGCTCGGCACCATGCTGGACAACGTCTCATTCCGCATGGTGTCGGCTCTCAGAATAGGCGGGTCGATATGCGAACCACACATTTGCAAGGCCTGTGGAAAACCAGTAGAGAAGAATGGCCTCCACCCGTTGAGCTGCATCAAGAGCCAAGGTCGTGCTCCCAGGCACACAGAAATAAATACAGTGATTCAAAGAGCTCTCCGGAGGGCGGGAATACCTAGCATGCTGGAACCCAGACTAGGACTTCATGACGATAAAAGGCCCGACGGTGTCACTATTCCGCCGTGGAAAAAAGGCAAATGCCTGGTTTGGGATGCGACAGTCTCCTGCACAGCCGCACCGTCTTATGTGTGCCACAGCGCTACCGAGGCGGGATGGGTGGCCGAACACGCAGAGAAAGAAAAGTGGCGTAAATACACAGAGTTAGAGTCTAGATACAATTTCGTGCCGATTGCAATGGAGACAATGGGCCCAGTCAGCAGAAGAACAAGGACATTTATTAAAGATTTAAATGATCGAATACAAGCAAACACCGGAGATGCACGCGAAGGCGACTTTCTGAGGCAGCTGCTTTCATTGGCAGTTTGCAGAGGGAACGCCGCGTCGATGTTAGGTGCAATGGGCTGACGACAGCAAGAAAGAAAATATAAAATGATGAGGATACACATTCACACCTCACAACTGTATTGCTCTAAGACATAATAATAATAATAATAATAATAATAATAATAATAATAATAATAATAATAATAATAATAATAATAATAATGGGGTAATTTTACAGAAGGGCTGTGTGACAATCGACGATGGTGTCTCGGAATTGCCAGCGTTCTCGAAAACAACCGGGGGACAATCGGAGCCCTCTTCTCTGTTCTCCTGAAAGACCTTCCGAAACAAAGGCGAGGATCAAGAGATCTCGTCCAGGTGCTACTGTTCGCAGACAATTTAGCTATTTATAGAAGAAGTCGTTTTCGAGTTCAACAGGCGCTAGCGAAGCTGAACTCAACCGTCACGGGCATAGGGCTAATGGTTAACCTTGCTAAAACGGAAGCACTTAAGTTCCAAAGAGGGGGCAGGATTTCACGGGACGATACTCTTCACATTAGAAGCTACACTCTTGCCTACGTGAACAACTTTTCTTATCTGGCACTAACACTGCCTTACAACGGGGCAGGGTTCTTAAGGCACGTTATGGAAAGATGCAAGAAGGCCCTGAAAGCGGCAATGTCTATCAAAAACCCACAGCGTCTATCCATCGCAACGGTCATCCGCCTCTCCGACTTGAAAGTTGCTCCTGTCGCCACTTACGGAATTGATTTAATATGGGAGCTTCTGACCGTGAGAAACCTGGATCAACTGAGTCAGACAAAAGCAGCCTTTCCCAAACGGACCCTAGGTGTTCACAAATGAACGCGCAACCGACTCGTTTACTTACTCGCGGATTGTCCGCTTCTCACGGAAGATTTGAGGCGTCGTTCTAACCTCCCCCGCACCGCGGCCTTTCACGAATGCATTGGAAGATGGGAAGTAAAGATGGCCGAACTTGATCCGGATTTTTTTTAACAACGGCGCAATGAGAGACATGAAGTGGAAGGGACCGGGCCGTACTAACAGACATGTGATAACACATTACGCTGTGCATGGTTTCCACCACACCCTATGTAGACGGTCTGAATATCATGACGAGTATGACAACTGTGTTTGTAACCGCTGCGGGGAAGTCTGCACTAGATATCATACTGCAGAATGCCCCTTTGTGCAATCATTAAATGAATTAGCCCGCTTATGAGGACTTTTTATCCTAACATATACTCGTACTACTTCGAAAGTTATTATGCTGTTGATATACCACAACTATTTCTTGACCTATTTTATCTAATTTATCTTTATATGTCGTTGATATGCTACTCGACATGGGTGAATAAATATGATGAATAATAATTGAGACAATGTAAAATTTTCTCAATCAGTGTTGGTAAGCGATCTTCCGGCAGAAATACATAGTCGGCATTCACAAGTGGAAACGCTTATGTATGCCGATGATTTAGTATTGTTCTCCCGAAGTCGCTTTCACGTGCAGCAGTCGCTTGTAACTCTACAGGGCTATGTAAACCGGAACAAAATGGAGATCAATGCGAGCAAGACAAAAGCGATGAAATTCCGACGAGGAGGAAGACTGGCCAAAAGCGATGAGCTCCGACTGAATTTAGAAATAGTCGAAATCGATCCATACTTTCCCTACCTGGGGGTCGTGTTTTCTTCGCGTGGCACAAGCTTCTCCAGGAATGTTAAAGAAAGAGTCCGAAAAGGCCTACAATCTTTTTACAGTGTCAAGGACCCATGCAGACTGTCGATGGAGGTTGCTGTTAAGCTGTTTAAGCTGAAGATTGCACCCACAGCATATTACGGTGTTCAGGTGATCTGGCCGTATCTAACGAGATCGAACCTAAGGGCGTTCGATCAACTCGAAGCCAGTTTTCTAAAGAAAGCGTTGAACGTCCACCGCACTAGCCTAAATAGGTTAGTGTACTTATTGGCATCGTCACCGTTATTCGTTGAGGACTTACAGAGGACGTACAACGTGCCGAAGACGACGATTTTTAGAGAACACGTCTTAGACTGGGAGAATAAAATGGTCGACATCGACCCGCTGTTTTATGAAACGAGAGCAATAACGTCGGATTTGTGGAGAGCCTGCAGTTATGAGAACCGGCATCTAATCACCAGATTTGCCGTCCACGGCTTTCATCTGAAGATCTGTGCGCGCGAGAAGTTTCATGAAATCTCGGCGGAGTGTATGTGTAAACTTTGTGGCTGCCCGTGTGATTTATATCACCTTCAGCGTTCTGAAAGAGCAATTTCGCTGTCTCAACTCTGGAAATGCGATGTCTATGATGTATATTCGTAAACCAATCATTGGTTAATAAAACTACTACTAATTTTGGTATCCCCCAAAAAAAATTCTTAAATGCGCCAATATGCTTGGTTTTTTAATTGAGTGGTGCGTTTTCTCACAATCCTGCATTTTGTTGACTTATGTCGGGTCAGCCACCCTAAAATCACAACTCAGAAATGTTTTTATTTCATTCAGCTACACGAAACATTTCCGCTTCCCCTTTTCGATTGGTAAAAACTGATTTTTTACCGAGTAACCCATACCCCTAAGTTTTGGGCAAGATGTTACGGACACCCCGTTTATATATACAACATTAAATTTTTTCTGAATGGTTTAGTATTTCTTTTATCAAATCAACGTACTGACAACCATAGTTAAGTGGCATATAAAGAAAGTTCTTGACAGCCACTTATTATTTGTCGTATTCATATTGAAACCACAGCTCATGAGTACACAAATGCCTCAAACTATCGCCACCACTTTATCCTGCCACTTTACTTGTTCCCAGAATACCTATATGGCTGTATTCTTATTTATATAGTAGGAATTACACTTTGCATAGTAGAATCGTTGCCATTGTCATTAAATACCAACAACATAAACTACGACAGCTCAACATTGATCATGATCATGATGATGGCGGCAAGTTCTTAACAGTATAGAACATATTGTGAGGATTTATTAATCATTCACAATACCTTTGCACACTCGGCAGTGCTGGCCTTCTATATATATATATATATATATATATATATAAACAAATAAAGCATGTATCACGAATGATGAATAGCAACGACAAAACACAATATTTGTAAAATTTGTACGGGTTTTCCACCCTACTGGTTTCCAATGAGATAAGAAGCCTAGAACAGGACGAGTAAATCTATTCTAGGGTGCCAGTTTATCTTAAGTGAAATATTGCAAGAAGCAAGTGCTTTCGCACTTTCGTACAGCAACGTAGTTATGCACCGCATAGAGTCTCTACCTGTATACACACCGCAAAACTGGTGGTTTACACGCGTCTCGGTTGGCTACGTTCTGTAAACCAGCCCGTCGTGCAAACTGAAGCGGCGCCGCAAGGGCTCCATTCGAACTGCTGCTCGATTCGAGGGCTGGAGGCATGAAATGGCTTCCATGTGAGGCCACTTGTGGCGCGATTATTGTAGCTGGTCCTACGTTGTTTGCATGCTAATTTATGTCTTAATTTGACGCATTCAAATGTCTTATAATTATAATAATAATTATGTATAATAATAAAATAATAATAATAATAAAAATGTCTTACATCATAAGCGACTTACCGGTGCGTGGTAATAATAATAATAATAATAATAATAATAATAATAAATATTCTTTAACATAGCACCTGCTATATTTTCAGTAACTTCGCTGGCAGACCCAGTCCAGAACCGCCTGTCTGTCGATTTTTTAAAAATATTATTATTATTATTACAGTTGCGAGATGCGAACGTTTGCACCAGGTTCATCATGCATTGCTTGCTTCCTGTCAATTCATGACGCCTATGAGAGAAGCCACTTCTCTTGATAAACGCCAAAGATGACATCTGTCTCAAAACAATGGCCTCGCATCAATCGCCCGTTACATCTTCTTTACGTTCTCCGATATCGATCAGGATTGTTACTGCAATTGTGCTGATGGGGCCGAGTGTCTCCATGTACTGGGTACAGTGTGTTAGCTTCTTGATAGGTCGAGATACTTTTTTCGCTTTTCAGAATCCGCGTGTTATGCAACTCAACCAGATTCAACTGCGCTGTAGCGTACGTACGACAAGGCCGCCGTGCATGAAACGGTTACATACCATACAAAGCATATATATATATATATATATATATATATATATATATATATATATATATATATATATATATATATATATATATATATATATATATATATATATATATATCAAATAATGTTATTATTATTACTAAACAGAACAAGAAACTGAATTGCTTTTAACAACGCCACAAAAAAACAAAATTACCTTTAATAATCATTACTGCGGTAATTTGCGTTACTGCAGTTGCGCGGGGATGTTTTTCGAGTGCACTTTCATGTATGGGTGCGGCATTTCAACATGGGTGTATGCCCTGCCTGCTTTTTGAATACTACCAGTAACGAACTTTAGTTGAAAAACGTCAGTCCCGCTCAATGCTTCCTTGCGTTTAGCGGCGTCAGCGAATGCTATGGAGCCCTCACAAACGAACGAAGGGTTAGAACTACAGGTAGTTCAATAAGTTCTTAGAATGAAAACCAAGAATTTTCCAAATCATGTTTTTAAATTTATCTTATTCGATATACTCCCCGAGATGCTCAATACACTTTTCCCACCAAGATTTCAGAGCTTTTATACCTCTTAAGTAGAATTCCGCGTCTTTAGACTGAAAATAGGCATTGACAGCAGCCTTAACCTCTTCATTGCTGGAAAAACGCTTTCCACCGAGACTATTCTTCAAATGTCCGAAGAGGAAATAATCAGAGGGGACCAGGTCTGGAGAAGAGGAAGGTTGTTCAATAAGTTCGAACCTCAGTTGGGCCAGTTTTGCCGATGCTTGCCGGGACTTGTGTGCAGGAGCATTGTCCTGGTGAAACAGGACAACCTTCTTCTGCAAAGCGGGCCGTTTCACGATGAGTTCTTGCTAAAGGCAGTCTAACAGTCTTGCCTAATATTCTCCTGTGATCGTTTTACCGCTCTCAAGGTAGTCGACCAGCATTATTCTACGTTGGTCTTAAAAAACTGTAGCCATCACCTTTCCGGTCAATGCCGTTGTCCGCAACCTCTTCGGAGGTCCTTCATCAGGTGCACACCAGTGTCAAGATGCTTCTTGGGTCTCGGGAGTGTAGTGATGGACCCAGCTTTCATCGACGGTCATGAATCTGCGCCAAAAATCCGACGGATTGTTTGACATCTTGGCCAAATTTCGCTGTGAAGCGAAAACAGGCGCGTTTTTTGACCTTGGTTGAGCAAATGCGGCAGCCATTTTTCTCTGAGCTCTTTCATCTTCAAGTTTTCGTGCAGGATGAAATGCACACTACCCAAACTGATCCCCAAGGCCTCCGCTATCTCCCTAATGTTCACTCGCTTATCTGCGGCAACGATTTTCCGCACCTTTTCCACGTTTTCCTAATCAGTTGCCGTTTTTGGGCGTATTGAACGTAGTTCATCCCGGTGCTTCTGCGACCTCTTTTTAACTCATTAATCCAGTTGGAAACAGTGGAAAAACATGGCGCAGAGTCACCGTACACCTCGTCTAACTCAGTTTTCACTTGGGTCGCATTCCAACCTTTGAAATAAAATGCTTGATAACCACTCGAAACTCTTTTTTCTCCATTTTTCAAAATCACGCCGATACGTTGCACGGGAAAAGCGATCAAACGAAATCGCAACGGCCAATCACCATAATATTTTGACTGCTGGCAGTCGAAAAGTTGCAGTTCCTAAAAGCGGTGGAAGCGCGCCAAAATTCGAATTCTAAAAAGCTCATTCTAAGAACTTATTGAACTACCTGTATTAGGCGTGCACTCACGACGTCGGTATCAAGGAGACTCACGACGTCTCGAGTCGTGCAGACGGATCAACTCTTCAGTGCTCGCTTGAAGAGCCTGTCGAGACGGCCCCGGTAGTGGATGATACTAGTGCGATAAAAGCAGTCGTTGTTGCGTAGAAATGCATGTGCGATCAGCGGTAGCAGCAGGAGGTAGGTAAACTAGGGGTTTGTTGTTGACACTAGTAGACAAACGGACTCACAAACGTCTTGAACGGATTTGTCATGAAGTAACGTTAAAGTGTTTATGGGCCTCAATTCTGGAAAAACTGAGGTTTGTAATTGGGAGAAGGAAGCCGTCGGCAAAAACTCTGCGGCATTCTGGAACAGTATTGGGGATGGGTGGGGATGCATGGACCTTTGCTCTGTCCTCCACTAAAATATCTGAGAATATATAGATATATATATAGCGCAAATTATGCAAAGGTTCATGATTATGTTTGCATAATTTGGGCGCGAATATTTAGATTAGTGACAGATTGGTTTTCAATTTTTGAGACGCCATACTTATATATATATATATATATATACACGGCACGCGCGTCCTAGTCAAAGCCCATTGACAAGGATCACAATAATGATTACTCTTCTTGTTTTTATTATTATTATTATTATTGCAGTGCTTGCATTATTAAGCGAGGTGCACATCAAGCACCATTATGTCACGAATGAGTAACTGTGATACTGGTGTTATTGTTAGCCGCCGATGCATTTTTAAGAATGCCTGTGCTGCTCGGCTATTGTAATAGTTGCTATCGCTGCTGCGGACGTTGACGTATTGCGATGTTGTTCTTACCATACTGATGTTTTCGCGTCCACCGTTGCTCTGGACGAATTCTTTCAGCGTGGCTAATCACGGCTCATCGTCTACGCGACACAACGTGTTGACCAAAACTAGCTTCATCACCAACAGTAATCCTCAAATATTTTTCGGACTCGTGATGAAACTAACCTCTTGACAACATTGAAACTACGGTTGAAGGCTGGCCTGCGTTTTGTAAAGCGCGGAGGGTCGCAGTAAGTCATGCAGCTTTACAGGAGTACGGAAATCGAAACAATGGCTAATCCGGTCGTTTCTGTCAAATGCACTCAAATCATTTTGTAAATATATATATATATATATATATATATATATTTGATGGTGTTTAGGACTGTGTCATTTTTAGAAGTGTGTGGGTGTGTTCTGTTTTCTTTGTGTATATGGCTATGCAATGCAATTTGCGAACACACTGGCGTACAAACTGGCGCTCCCAGTTTGACCTGTATTGTAAAAAGTACGCAGTTTTTTCTTTTCCAGCACCTCAACCAAGATTGCCGTGCACGAGATATTGTCTATCCCACCGAACCATCGTCTATCCCACCAAGCCTACCCATTTGAGAGAACATACTTGACATGAGGTTTCGATTTCTTTGTTCGTTTTTTTTTATTTGAAATGCTTGTATTTTTTTCTAGCAATATTAGGCTGACGAAGTTCTACAAGATTGAAGGAGAGTGCTAATCACTCTATATCATTGACTACTGGTTATTTTTATTTATTTATTTAAAATGCACCCTGATTGGGTATGTAAATACAAACACGATATATATATATATATATATATATATATATAACATGGTAAACATGAATTATGAGCATTCTCGCTGAAGCTGAGAAAGCGACACGAATTCCGTACAATCAGGTAGGTGATATAGGGGACATGGACCGCCAGAACGACGGCATTTGCAGTCCTCCTTGAGTTCATGACACCCAGCAGACCGGCATAGTAGATGATGAAATCCGTTAACACTGTAGCGAGTAGTGAGGTGACGACGTGGCCGGAGAGAGTCCTTCCAGGCCTGGTTGGCCATAGCTGGTGATAATTAAAACTCTCTGGGAATTAGAGACACTTTTTGAGAATACTCATGCCAAAACGTTCCCAGGGCGACTGTCTGCGGCACATTAAAGCAGCTACGGATGCCACTTTGACTGTGAATAATGTAATGGCCGTCCGAACGGACAACTGTGTTGGGTTTTTGATACCCGCTGGCGCGATAAGCGCTTTTCTACAACGCTCAGTTACATGTTGTGAAAAAGCTGTATACCTCGAGACGTGACAATTACCCCGAGATAGCAAAAGGTCTCTACAAACTGCACTTGTTCACGCCCGCCACGCCGAAACTTTACAGCCTTGGAATTTGACACGTTTACTATGAGGCCATTCTGCGAGAAATATTCATAAAGTGTGCAAAGAGCAGTCTGCAGGTCAGTGCGGAATCTGCTAAATATTACCAGATCGTCTGCGTAGAGCAGGGTCATGACCGTTGAGTGCCGCTCTTTCATGATGCGTGGCAGATCACTGAGTAAGGTTATAAGTAGCCATGGGCTGAGATTGTCGCCTTGCGGACACCCAGTCGTCTGATCAAACGTGTTATGCTCGCACACACCATCATCGAGAATAACTTGGTTTGCCCGCAGAAGTGCGCAGAGTTGAGTGAGCATTCGTGGTCCAACTCCAGCCTGTCCCAACTTCTTTAAGACAATGTCACGGGGTGCGATGTCGAAGGCAGATTTTCAATCAATAAAAACCGCGAACAAAGAACGTTTTTCCGGTTTAATGAGATTGTGATCTGCTCAAAAAGTACTTCGCAGGCTGAGATAGTGAAACGCCCGGTACTGAAGCCATGCTGCGCATCTGGAAGAAACCCTAGTGCTGTCAGAAAATTCGTGAGACGTCTTGTCTGTATGCTTGAGAGTAGTTTGTAAACACAACTTCAGCGCCCTCAGAAAAACATCTGTTAAAAAGGGACTGCCATATAGGCACGAGGAGATGTCCCTGCCAAAGATTTTCATTCCTTACAAGATCTGGCCCGAATGCCTTGTTATTTCGTATTACTGGTGATTCTATCTGTAGAGAACTTCGTGTTTGTGCCAACAATAGCTTTAGTAAGTCGGCTACATACTCCTCTGGCGTTCCCCAGAGATAAAGCCTTGGTCCGACTTTTGTCTGTATATACACTTTAAATCATAAAAACCTTATCGATTACTTTAAACTAGACGAGCCCTTTAATATCAACAAAAAGACAAATACTACAGAGTACGATTAATGTGAATTCTAAATAATGTGTCGACAACGAAATTATTATCCGTGCCGAAATATGCAGTATTGTGTTTTAAAAAAGAAAGGCTATTCCCATTTAAGTAATGTTAGCAATCTCGGGTTCACTGTAACTCCGCAACTGGATTTGAGTACTTATATCACACAAGCCATCTTACCAACTAGTTTAATATGTAATACCATTTCGTTATCTTATAGTCGATATTTACAATGTTTACGGCTTTATAGTACTTTCGTTGTTCTCAAAATTACCTTAAACAAACACAGTAAAGCAATTGAAAGTGTATATAACAAAATACTTTCGTCGTGTCCCTTTGAGGTGTAAGCTTGCCCGTAATTTCATTGCGATAAGCCTTATCAGGGCAGATTACTGAGTATGTTCAATTGCACTTTAAACTTATGAAGTGTATCCAAACATTGTCGTTTTCGCCCAAGTTTTCTTTTAATTTGCAATGTTTTCTTTTACTGTTTGGAATCTTGTTTATAAACTTTACTATGAATGAGCTGTTTCTGCTCTAAAATTTTAAGTTATTTGTTTTTTAAATAATTCAATTTTTTATTCTTTTTTATGCTTAGAAATGGAATACCCATTAGGCAAAAATCAGCATTTTGGACATCTACTCTTCTTCGCTTTTGATCAAGATTAGAAAACTGCCGAACTCGGAACATTTGCAACCTGTGCGGAGAAGATATCTTAGGCGAGTCTACAGCACAAAAATGGTATCCAAGGTTTAAGAAAGGCGACTTTGACTTGGACGATAAGCCTCGCTGCGGAAGTCCTTCTGAAGTCTACGAAGAACGTCTCAAGGCGCTTTTGTAGACGGACGTCGCCAACCAAATCGTGAATTAGCCAAGAAAATTGACTGCACTGCGATGACAGTCTCCAGCCATCTTCGTGATAATTGGTTTTACTAACAAAAAACACGAAGCTTGAGCACCTCTCGAGCTCAACAAAGAAAACAAAGAAAAAATCGCTTCTACAAATTGCGGCTCAACATCTTGCCCACCGCCAAACAATACCAAAACACAAACAACGTTTTCCAGGCCCTGGGAGATACACCAAAACCGAGAATCAAATAGAATCTTCTCTCAAAAGAAACTACGATCTGCGTTTGGTGGGACTGGGAAGGTATGGTGCATTGGAAAATGCTCAAAAAGAACGCCACGAATAACAAGGAGCTCTGCATTGCCCAATTGCACCATGTTAATGGGGATATCCGACTGAATAAACCAATCGACAAGGTCAAACCATACAGCTTCACCGCCATACCGCCAGGCCCCATGTTGAACAAGTTGTCAAAACCGCACGCCATACGCATATATATATATATATATATATATATATATGAGGCGTCAAAATAACCTAGTCTAAAATTCTAAGGTTAGGTCGAATTCGGTGAGAAAATAATGTTTGCCAATGAAAAGGGAGAGCGTAAATGTTTCTAGTATAAAAGTAAGAGTACTTTTTAATTAATTTTTCTGAGCTGTGATTTTTCTGAGGTGGCTGTCCGATATAAGTTGACAAAATGCACGATTGTAAGAAATTGCTTTACTAAATTAAAAAACCGGGCATGCAGGCATACGGAAAAAATCATTTTTGCCTGAATCACACTTGGCCTCAGATAGAGCATGATTTATTGTAATATTAAGAAGAGTTTGCAACATTATATTATTGTATATAGAGTATCTGCTCTAGCTAAGATCAATCACATAATTTGTTTATCTTACTCATTTATTCTCTTACTTCTAAACGAAACATTTTCGTTTCATTTTTTTAGAATTTTTTCACCGAGCTTGACCATACCCCAGTGTTTTAGACGAAACCATTCTGGACACTATATGTTAGGACTGGCACACCCTCCGAGTCTAATATTGCTCTGATTGCTGCAGGATAAGCGATTACCGCACAGTCAGAACATTAAAAGCGTATGACTATAATAATATGTAACATAACGTGATAAAAATTTGCCATTGCACTTCGGCACAGTTAAGACCTGCCACACTGGGAATGATGGGGCATGTAATTCTTGGTCGAAAGTCAAGTTGTTGCTTCTGCTTCTTTAGAAACAAACGAGTCAAGTATATGTTAGATAATATGATATGCTTTCCAAGACATGTTAAGCTGACAGAGATTAGATGTGCAAAGTATCTCGGTGTAGGGATTTTAGACTCGCTGATAATTAGCGGAGCGGTTAAACATGTTGCTGACAAATGTTCCACCTTAGACGTCTCTGGGCGTCCATTGTATAAAGTGCCTGTGTTTATGTCAAACTCTAAAGGGTTAAGTTGTACCACTGAGTACACATCACGATCAGGTAAATGGGAGCTATTGGAAGAATGGCACGTTAGATGGTCAACACAGATGAGAAATCTGTGAGGTGCACAATGCTGTCTACGGTACAACACTGTTTGTACAGTTACAATAACTGTATAAATAATATAATTTAAGTGTTCTATTACAAATAATAAAAGAGCATTCGATCAACGTTGATAGTTTCCGTCGGATGATTTGTCGTACCTCAGGAAGATTTTTAGGCAAAGCATCATCAGTGCCCACTAGTTTGTCCGTACTAGTGTTTAAATATTGTATAGTTTGCACGTTTGGTTTTGCAATGCTTTATTTTCAATAGGGGATTGCCGTTAGTTGGTTTACTCACCTGACTGAAGACTATGGTGTCTAAGAACGCAGCCAAATGTAAATTAAAAGTAAAATTCTGAACTTTGAGGCAGTCCGCCAACAAGTACAGATGAGCTGGAAATCAGACTGGAATCTGGTCTACAATGCTAGCTGATTAGCCAATATGCATCGCTTAACTCTTAATGTATGTAGCAAACGAGCTCCTTTCTAGGTATAGTGTGCTTTGGGCCTTGGTGTAGCACTCTACGATAGGTGCGTGATCAATGTATGTATATATATATATATATATATATATATATATATATATATATATATATGTGTGTGTGTGTGTATAGTCTCATGTCTGGAAAGGCGAAAAACAATTAATCTTAACGTTGTTGGTATTTGTGGCGCTCCGCTCTTCGCCAAGCGTGGTGTTGTTTGACGGCTATGGTGAAGTATTGCTCGGTAGGGCCAACTGCAGGGCAAAATTATCGCCCGAAACGCTCAGCTGTGTCTGGTTCGCCAAGACCGGGCCCGACCCTGTAGTTGTCGGGTTTTGCGAGGTCAGAAGGGGTGGAGGGGACTTGAGCGAGCTCTGATCGCCGGTGATGTCTGATCAGTCTGGCCGAACTGACCAAACTTGCGCACAGAGTTCAACGAGCCTACGGCGGATTGCCCTTTGGTGGAGTTTCTGACACCTGCCGTCAACAAAGGCGGCCATTTGTTGCTGCCGTTGGTAGCGATCATTAACTCCGAGTCGATCAATCAAACCCGATTGACTTCGTATCCCAAACCGCCGATGTCTATTTCCGAACGTTCCCGCGGCATATTTGACCGGTCGTCCGTTGTTGATGGGTCGTTTGTTGTTGTTGTTGTTGCTACTGTGGTTACCGTCGTGAATGTTGTTGTGGTTGTTGTAATTGATGTTATTGTGGCTGCTGTTACCTTTAATGCCTTCCCTACGGATGCTGTTGTTCTGATTGTTGAATCATCAGGTTATCTTTCTTCTTGGCATTTCTCGCTTGAGGGACGCAGGTAGCCAACTATGTCTCGCTGGCGCTAAATGTACAGTATATTTACACACACCTTCATGCGCAGCTCCTCTTCATATATATATATACGGAACACAAACTAGTCATTACATTCACTCAACAGCGGGCGAATACTGCAGCGGAATTCGTTGTGGCGGGCGCCGCAGGAGAGCCCGGAGGGGCTGGGTCCACGTTGTTCACACCACGGCTGTTCGGTCGGTCGGTTGATCAGCCGGTAGCACAGTCGGGCCACGGCCGAGGAGAGCTATTTATGTAGATGGATGAATGGATAGGCCATCGTTGATTTTAGCCGCATCCAGGCTTAATTCATCATTTTGAAAAATCTCACTGAGAGGCAATAAACAGACGCAGAGCACCCTGATGACGGCAGTAGGAGGGACAGACGACAGCGTTCGACAGAATCATCGCGCATCGCAATGGCATGAGACAACAACAAAGTACGACAGCCAGACAGATAGACAGAAGGTTGCTAACATTGACTAGATTCGTATACGGTAGTAATAGTAGTAATAATAGTAACTGGTAACGATGAACAGTTTGCTGTACCACCGCTCTATCAGCACCGTCGTTGTGCCTATAGTACTTACGTTTAACGAGCGCGCAACGGCAAACGACACGGGTCGTACCAGCAGCAGCAGCAGAGGAGGGAACAACAGCAGGATGAGCAACAACAGCAGGATGAGCAACAACCACGATAGCAACAACAACCAAAGCCATGATGATAACAATAGCAGCAACAACCACAATTGAAACAACAGCCGCAGCAGCAACAACAACAGCAACAACCACATTTATAACAACAGCAGCAACAACAACAACAGCAACAGCAGCGATAGCAGCAAAGCTAAGAGCATCAACGAGAAACTGCCCCAATAACAATACTGGTATACATAGTCATGTACGCTACAAATATTGCCACTCTCTTGGGGACAAAAACGTTTGCACTAAGAAAAAAAAAATGGCTTATTGCGCCTTTATATTGCCTTTTTTCAGTCGATCGCCGACTGGCAACCAAAATTCTGCTGCCATGATAATAAGGATGCTAAATCAACATCCTTAGGCCAGCACCAGCTAGGATTCGCTGGCGCTCCTGGGTGTACAGAGTTAGCGGTCCACTGTGCCCGTGCATTTGTGTCCAGAGCGTCGACCGAGATGATTAAACTTTTTTAGTTTGGTTTAAGTTCAGACCGACGTAAGTCAAGTTGGTTTCTCGACCCAACTATTTGCTTCGAGTTGTCCAGTATTTAGGAACTCTTACTGTTTCGTCAGAAGAATCTGGCCTATGGTCAATCATCACATTCTGTTATGCCCCATAACGGTGGGTCCTCCACTTTTTTTATTGTGTATCAAGGGATTAGTTGATTCACTGGATTCACTGCGGTCACCCCTTAATGGGTAGTGCCTGGATAGCGGCGACCTGGGCGGAAAACCCCGGACCATATTGAGGATATTCGAAAGGTCATTGACTTTGTTGTGGGGATTGGCTTGAGCCCGGTCAAATCTTAATACAACCCACAAATGAGCCGGGTATTAGGCAAACTGAACTTCGCCACAGGCTGATTACCCCAATTAAGGGCCCACTGCGGCCTGCCTCTACTTAGATCTTGCTTTTCAGCTACGAGGCTAACACCTGCTCAGAGGGTGCAGCTTGTCTTAATTATGCTAACTTTTACAGCTATTCAAATGCCTTACCTTAGACACTCTGGAGGACATACTACATCGTAGACTGACCGCGATGACAAGACGACGTGTTGGTTTATGGCTTGTCATGCACCCTGCGTGCAAGCCGACAACCACGTTACTCCGCTCTAAGTGAGACCTTTAGTTGCCCACAGAGATCTGCCGCTTTCCTTGTTCACTGAAATCGACACATTGTAGAACTAGGCTAATCCTGGATGAGAGAATCTGCAACTGCACGTTCGTACAGAAACGATTGGCCACTCCAAAGTGCTAACATACCATGTCACCTACTTCTGATCAATACGATATACTGCATTAGTAAACCAAGTATAATAATATAACCAGGACAACACCAAGTACCACGTGAAGATTTTTGAGTATCTATTGTTTGATTATAGTATTAAGTCTAATGCATAATCTTACACGCAATTGCTTCGACTTTAGAGATTGCAATTCGTTTAATACCATGGCCGTCAATGTAGGGGGTTATATGTGCCACTTCGTCAATTCAATACAAGCGCTCGTTTCATTAACGTATAGAGGTAAACAAGAAACTGGTACAATCTTTATGCTAGCTGCTTTTGTAGCTGTTAGCGTTGAAGCTGTCGGTGTATGTGTTCCATTGTTCCCCATTGCTAATGTTGACAAACTTTCCCAAATAACTTACACTATTGTAGCCTAGTAACGCGTTCATAATTGTGTTTCATATACGTTAAGGGCATGGACTGTATTTCCCTGAGACAGAAACTCGCACGCAAAATGTTTCTTCTTATTGCCAAAGATCCACAAGCAAAACATGCTGCCTATTCCAAATAATCCACAAACAGAACATCTTGCCTCTTCCATAGCAGCACATTTCGCTGATCGAAAGCTGATCTTGCGGTAAAATAGGTGCACTGATATAGTATAGAATAGAAATGATGTCAAAAAGTTTATTGAAACCCAGGGTTTTTTTTCATCTAAAGACAAACCATTTACCAACATTCGTTGCTATTTGTATTATATCAGAACGGTTCTTGCTTGCGAACACATATTTTATCATATGATATATATATATATATATATATATATAATATATATATATATATATATATATATATATATATATATATATATATATATATAATATATACATATTAATATATATATATATATATATATATATATGTAAATATACAGAAGTCGACGTAGCTCATCACTCACGCTAGCTGATTTTCAGCTGGTGCAATCTTGTTAGTTACCCGGTTGTTCACGTTACCGAAGGGTGATCGATCGATCACGCATCTCTGTATCTGCAAAAATTGCCGGTGCCGAGCTGCAAGAACGTGTAGGACAACCTGTGCATAACGTATCGGAAAACGGTTGGTCGTTCTGACTACCGAAACGACACAGGCTGTTGAACTGCTTAAAACAGGCGGTTGTCCACTGTTTTTTCCCCGTTTTTCTCACCCAGCAAGCACAGACAGAACAGCGCAGGTAGTAAGTACAACAGCGCACATCAATTTAGGGGGGGGCTCTATGCAGTACCGCAGTGTGCTGGCGTATAGCCATAACGCTTGAGGTCTTGACACTGATGAATATGCGGCACATCATATGTACAGACAGCATCGTCATACAGCATCGTCAACGAGAGATCTGGGAGGCGACAGAGAGAAGGGGCAGAGATGAGCGAGGGTTGCTATGTCTGCTCCGTTACTAGCGGGCCGGCAGCCACCGAGCCAATTTACGATTTTGTTATATGTCTGCTTTCACGAATCTGTTGCTTGTCATTTTTTCTCGTTGTTTCGTTGGTCTCGTTGCTGTTAACTATTGGTTGTCTTTTGAAAAAAAAACACTAAGCATTGCGATACACGCAAATACACATGCGCATATATATATATATATATATATATATATATATATATATATATATATTCATATAAGCAACAAAAGCATGTCTTGCTTAAAAAAAACACAAAGAAGGGCGAACGAACTGCGCTTCCCGCTATTACAGCCTATATCTGAAATATCTTGGAATCCACTCTACAAGTGGCTTTTTGTTTTCTTGTTTTTATTCGTTCTGTTTTTTTTTTGTTTCAGCTTCCTTCCTGCCTTTGTCGCTCTCTTCTTTTATTTTTAGCTCCGAGAGGTCTCTGCGCTTAGTCTTTAAACGCCTTTCCCTTGCTCAGTTGTACAACACGAGCTAACAGCACTAACACACAGGGTTCTACTACACATACGCTGAAAGTGACGTGTTCTGCGTCGGCAATCAATGTGCCACGGCCGTGCTAAGAAATTACAGCTGCTAACAGAGCAATCATCTGGCAAAGACTAGCGGAGTTCACTGTTAGCCTAGCAGCTACAATAAGACTCTCGCTGATACTGGGGCTATGGCCAATAACGTTAATTATTAGCCATATTTGTTCATCTGGCTTTTGAGTCGGCTCGTGTTCTCGCTCGGATTTTCTCAAAGTGGGTATGCGCGTTTTTTCTCTCGGTTTGTCACCTGTATTTTTACATATGTACGGTTGTCACCTGGGACTTTTTCTTGGCGACGCCTCCGACATCATCGGTGTAGTCTGCAGACGTTTTGATAGAAAGTGAGGATTATTAGGTAGCCTTGAAGTTTGTCCGGTCCCGTAAATATCGATAGAACGCTGGCGCCATTGTGTGTTGGATCATCAGTAGCGACTTTAGCATATTCGCTATTAAAGTCAGAATCGTCCTTAGCTCTATTTATGCAGTGCGAGTTTAGTTAACAGTGGTCCAATGAAGTCAACGTGAACTAATTGAATGCTTTGATAAATACCAACTTCCTCATATGCCTAGGTACAACAAGTAAAGATGTCGCAACCGCCACACTCACGACACAAAAGTCCGTTCCTAAATTTAAAATGTATGATGGTTTTCTTCTGTGTGCTCTAGTTTTATTTTCGTTGCTTTTGAGCAGTTTAACGATATTTTCTGCAATTTTGTTTAAGATCTTTTCTTGTTGAGTAGGTGCAATTAACGTGCTTGATAGAGTTATCACTACGTCGTCTTCATTTTCTTCAACTTATTTCGGTTGCCCTGTAGTTAGTCTAGATCGACAATATGCACGTGACATTGCGATCCCGGTGCGATTTTCGATAGTGAATTTGTAACGCGATAGAAGTTCTTGCCAACGGGCAAAACCTGATACACGGCCCGATTTAATCGATCGTTAAAAAAACTTCGTAGCATGGAATACAAGCAACAGACAAATAAGACAACGTACATTTTATTATTCACTATAGTCCGTCTGAAATTCAATCCATTTAGTCTAACGATCTTTAATGGCTTTTATACCACAAGCAAAACATTCAGAATATCTGGACCTTATAAACTCTGTCGCACTCTACGCACTCTATGGCGCATATCACACCTTTGTTATTCTGATATCTCTTATCGGAGAGATAGTTTCTCGTGGTTAGATTGATTTTACTCATATTGAGTATGCATGTGACATTATTACGTATCCTGTTGTGAACTGCTCTCGGCATGCTATTCGAAAGAGGCAGTGCAGCGGTCTCTTCGTAAGGGCCAAACAGGCCGACACATGATAATTTGTACACACTTATGTAATCAGCGGTCACTCATCACGAGTTTGTAGACTCCTAGCACAGTTTTCTCATCCAAAGCTGTTTACCTGTACAAAAATATGATGCATCCTCGGTGACCATACTATGTTTTTTTTAAATGAGGCAATCGATTCGGTGATGTTACCGGTGCATTACTTCCGTAAACTGCTCCTCTCTGCAAACATTTTCTAACTGAAATCAGGTGATGCTACGACCTATTTGATCCACCTATTATATACGTTTTATTGCACTCCTAAGTATCCTGGGATGAACTTACGACAAAACCTTCATTTTGATAAAGAGTTCGATAATCTTCTGATAAATCATCTAACCTTCGTGCGTTATTTGGGGCTAAGCATTCTTCAGTAACCAGAGTTTTCTTTATGGTGGGCCGAATTGCGTAAGCGTCTGAAATCCAAGACACAAGATGCTCAGTTTGCCGAACTCACTTTTTAAGAGTTTAATGGTGACGCATTACCACCTTACCAAAGATATCAATACTAGCTCGAAATTGACCATCATTTTATTAATGTATCCCCGGCAATAATAATATCGCTGATATAACATGCGGCTACACAATGACCCGCGCCGTCAGCCAGAATCTGTGGAATCATTATCTGAAACTCCGATGGCGCGTTCATACATTCGTACATAAGACGTGCGGGCTTGTAATGCCCGTCGGGAGTTGTAAAGGCAACACTTTTTTAAGCTTCCCGGTCGAAAGGTTTGAATTAAAAGAACCCGAATGTTGGCGTATCGCTGGAGTGACCCGTAAGCAGTTTTTTAAATGCCTATCTTTAAATTATTTGGCTTCGCCAAGTTTTATGATGTTGAAAGCAATTGTTGTTATCTAGTTCTCCTCCGTAGTTGGCATCTTTTTTTTCTATGAGTTTATTTTCCTCAGGCTAAGAGTTTAGTGAGTTCCTCTGCTCCTCAGTAGAAGTCTGAATGTCAGAAAGTGTTCCGCGGGATACGCTCTGCAGTTGTACGTTGCTCAATCAAAGTTGTACGTTGCTCAGCAATACGTTGCTCTTATCAACTTGGAATCGTTTCTCGTGGTGAAGACTTAAACGACTGCTTTAGAATTTTAAGCTGAGCAGATCACTCTACAGGGACTTTGTTTGGAAATAACGACTTTTTCAATGTCGAAGCTTGCGTGTGCACTGATGAGCGGCGCAGTGGACGCTGAAATTGTTAAATGTCAGTCGATTCTCCTGAACGGCTTCGTCAAGTTTCGTTCAAAAGACGATCCGTTTTGTGAATTAGATGCGTGTCTTGATTAACACGAACTCTTGTTACCTCCTTTTATCTCTTGTATACACGCGATCGCTTCCGCTAAGCAGATCTGGTCCTTCGAATGCAGAGTAAGTAATAAATGCTCCATGGAGCGACCGCGGGCCTGTTATACGCATTCTGTAGCAATTGCAAATGTTTTATTGCACGCGCGTTCAAAAATTTCAGATTTGTTTTGAACGGCTCCAGTTGCATCATATATTCTGACGACTCGATCCTGTTGCAAAATCAAGGAGTCTCGTGGATGCACTTATTAGGTGGCTCTATGGAGAGAAGTCGATACATTTGGTCGGGTGATTGCAGCATGTAAGCAACCGCCTCAACCGTTACATCGACCCCCGAGGGAGACGTATCGGCGAGCCTGGTCGCAGGTATTTTTTAACTACCGTATACAAGTGATAAGTTTATTAGAGCAAAATATAATCGTAGCCTTGTGTAAGCACACATTTTGGACATCTCCTTACCTTACTTACTTGGCAGCCACAAGTAATACCTGTGATTAATTACCTTAACGGAGAAATGAGACACTATAGAATCTGGAGTTTTGTTTGTTTACAAATATTAATAATTTCACTGTTACCCCAAAGCAAAACATTTCTACCAGTTCTTATTTCATTAGAAAACACAACTAGTTCCACGCTAGCTGGATGCATTCAGCAGCTAAGTCGTCTTAATTTACGTCCTCAAGGGACAATAATTTTAGCGGGTTTTAGGACCCCCTATAATAAGCACGCTGATTTTCTGAACGCTCTATAAATAGCGCTCCGAAAGTCAGCGTAAATGTTATCTTTATACATCGTAAAAATTAAAGGTATATGTATACGATAAGTGAGATCATTATTTTTTTACAACGTATAAAATAGTAAGTACGCTCATATATATATATATATATATATATATATATAATTTTAAGACGTACTACGAGACTAAATCATCTGGCATCGAACATTTATACACAGCAAGCTAGGTTCCTGATCATAGCTTACCGTTATTCTTGACCTCTAAACGAAGGTTGCATATGACTGCTGGCTCAAAAACAATTACAAAGCATTTGCTTTGTAAAAACGTTTTTACATGATTATTTACCAATATAAGTTTGATTTTCAGGTTAGCTCCATCTAAATTAAGCCCATAAATAAGCATTCTATATATATATATATATATATATATATATATATATAAAGAAGGGAAAATATAGAGGTAAAGAAAGATGTGTAGTATCTTGTTATTAGCGATGGCGCCCACGTTACATATGTATAAGCGGGTACATAGGTGTTTGCAGCTAAATAATCTAAACCTTTTGGTACAAAGCAGCAGTAGCCCATGTTTGTTACGGAACGGGTCATTTCATACACGAGTGAGATACACAGATGACCTGGCATTTCGGTGTGGTTTCGATGTTGACTATGATCCACAGAAGAGCAATAATAAAGTCTAGTTGTATATTAGAAGGATGACTTTTAATAGCAATCAATCTTGTTACACATTTCGTCGCAGCTAACTTGAGTTTCATAGCTGATTCTTCTCCAATCAAATCAGATTGACGATTATTATTGTTAATGTTTCATTATCATGGATAATGTAAACTGGATCAGCCGATAATGCGCGTAGTGTAACGAAAAGCCTGGCGTTTACCTCCGCCGCTAGTTTGGTTGAACAATTCTGACCCTCCTCTTTTTTGTTGTTTCTGACACCATTTATGCACGAATAATAGTCAAATGAGAAAAAATTAACGATATAAACACTTGATGAAATAAAAGTCTTAAAGATAAAAACGACAAACAAATCCACAGTTGTTGCAACACCCATAGCAACAATAGTGAAAATATCGACAACAACAATATCTTTACCGCAGAGGAAACGACCAAAAAAGCAACAGCAATCGCAACGTGTTACATTGTCTAGAGATGCATGTATTTGTAACAGGTACACAGAACATAACACTACCGATCGGCCAAGAATGAGCACACATCTTGATTCAGTTACGACGTGTCCGTGTTTTTGCTTTATTATTATGATTGTTAATGTTAATATAATCATGATGTACGGCTTATTATTACATACATATTCAGGCAAAAGTGAAGTTACATTTGAACAGTACTCTGATTGGTGCCACAGCAGCAGTATCAGCATGGCGGTGTGGGATAAATACCGATATACGAGCTAGTTGTTTTGCCCTCGAGATTTGACTTGAAGTCTCTGACTTAACCCATTGTTCGAGTCTGCGATCGGCCTCGTATCCGCGTATCGGCTTGATGTATCATCATTCTCCCTCATACTACGTTTGGAGAGATCCTTTCTTTCGTCATATATATATATATATATATATATATATATATATATATATATATATATATATATATGTAAAGGGCGTGCTCAAGCTCGCGTACCTCAATATCTACTTTTGCTACATGGATACGCCCAATCGTATAAATAGTGTAGCAGCCACTCTCATTCGCACTAATTAGCAGCGACACGTAATCAATCAACTGATCATAAATGAGGAAAATTAGA
The DNA here is from genome assembly GCA_003439945.1 of Dermanyssus gallinae. Classification (NCBI taxonomy): domain Eukaryota; kingdom Metazoa; phylum Arthropoda; class Arachnida; order Mesostigmata; family Dermanyssidae; genus Dermanyssus; species Dermanyssus gallinae. The sequence continues at coordinate 207,372 of QVRM01001462.1, forward strand.
GTATCGCCAGAGAGAGGGAGAGTACATAGGTTGTATCGATATAAGTATGGATGTATGTATGTATGTAAGTAAAGATGTAAATGTATATACATTCGATATATACATGCACACGGATCGGAAGTGACTGAAACACGAATGCGTAATACAAATAATACACACATAGGAGACACACACGGATTCGTCACAGAGAACACCGTGACACACACAGACGAGATTCATTCGTGTCCATACGCAGATTCGGATGCTGCTACTGTGCTGTGTTAGTTATGGCAGAACACACTTCTCCATCTACTTAGCCAGCCAACCAGTCAAAACAGACCAGAGATCTGGCGTTGACAAACTAGATAAACTACCTCTCAGCGACGTCACAACCCGTATCCGATTTTACAGAGTGGATGCTCGAGCAGATGAGAGACCACTCATGAACGATAAAACAGTCTGGGGGGCTCCCCCTATATAAAGCAGCTACAAGCAAAGATTAAAACCGACTGGCATATATGTATATATATATATTTAATAAACATTTTAATGTATAAACATGTATGCATAATTGTTGACATCCTCCCACACTCTCCTTCTAAAACCTATCACTAACAAATACAAACAAAATGGCATTTTAGCTTGCTGCCGGCTGTTACGAGAAATCTATATTTCAGAATACTGTGTAATATGATATATATATATATATATATGGCATGACCGTGTGGCGCCCCATAAATACATGTTTTGCTATTCTTAGCTGCTTAAAGCAGTAGTGCCGCATGCAATGCAATAGTTAATAAACACTAAACGCTGAACCAGTCAATAAATCCATCAATTATTCAATTAAACCGGTTCATGAACATGACACATTTCCTGTCCCTTTGCGTTCGTCTCTCACCCTTTGCATATGTATGTATATATATATATATATATATATAAAACAAGGCTGGCTAGGTCTAATAGCCAAAGCGCACTTTTGGCGTATGCCAAGTTGAGATTAAGTTGGAATTTGGCGTTTTTTGCTACCAAAACTACGAAGCGCATCGTCAGATGTCGTTATTTGTCAGAGGCCTTAGTCTACGCTGTCCCCACTAACACACGTCAGAGCAAGGCGTGCCTTATTATCAGTACGTATCTGGCACGGCTGTGAAAGAATAATTTCATAGCAAAATCACTAATTGTAGTTATAATAGTGACACTAGTTGCAATCATCTAAGGTATTAAGACGTCGTTTGAGTCGTTACTCAGGTGGCAGGTCTTAGTAGCAATTAAGCACAATTTGTTACTAGAAAGGTATGCCCTATTTAATACAATACGACGGGTTCGTGTTCACCAGCTATCGTCAGGGGTGCTTCGCGCTAGCGTCTAGCTTACTGAAGCAGTTAATGAGTTCATTGACACATGTGTGATTTTCTATCCACTCTTTGTTCATATATATATATATATATATATATATATTTAACTGCTATCAGCTCTTGCGTATGTCATTTAAGTTAGTTGCACCCTTCTTAAGCTTTCTTAATGCTTGTGTTACTGTATATGCTGTACGCGTAGGCCGTACACAGCATCTCACCCAACGCGTCTCTCCCTCAGTGAAGTCGCGTTGCATCACCTCGGCTGCCGTGTCAGCGGGGGGGAGTCGGTCCTCGAACGTCCCAAAGAAGAACGTCGCCCGGCAAAACCGGCAACTTTCTTCATCGTCTCGAGCAGCCCCGCCACCAGGCGAAGCCGGCGTATCTTGCGTAGCGATATGGCATCGTCATTAGTTACTTCTTCGTGGGTTCGTCGGTGCCATTATTGTTGCTACGGGTGCTTTGTTCGTTCTGTCCGTGAGAGCAGCAAGTACACCTGAGTGCGATACGCGCTATGCCCCAAAGTCATGAATACCTAGCTTATTATGCGTCTCACCTCTTCTTTCGCGCATTCTCACTCTCTCGTGTTCAATCTCTCTAGCCATTCTTCCACTCGCCATGTTTCAATATATGTATATATGTATATATATATATATATATATATATATATGTATATATATATATGTGTGTGTAGTGTTTTTAGTCTAGCTCTTGGCTCTGGTTCTGCTCGTCTCTGGCATCCAGTGTTGGGCGCTGCCCATGGGCATTGCGGATGGTCACATCCACTGTGCTAGTAATCCCTTATTATCATCATCATCATCGTCATTGTCGTCATAATAAATAGTGTCCAGACCGGACGCGTTTCGTCGTCCTGGTCGGGGAGATCACAGGTGAATGAAGAGTTGTTCATTTGTTGGTTTCTTGCTTGCTTGATGGATTACTTCGTTAGTTGGCACAATAGTCGAGTTATTTGATGCCGCTCCCCCCCTTCCATGCTACGCTGATTATGCTAATATGAGACGTCGCGAGTCGAAAAACAGCCCGAATACGATTTAATGTACACGAGCTTGCTAGCTGGTTGTAGTTGTTGCTCGAAATGTTGTTGTTCTAGCTGTTTTCGTTGTTTTTATTGTTGCTGTTGTTTTTCCTGTTTTGCGCCGCTTCTCGCCTTCTTCTTGCATCGTTCTTGCCCCCTTTTTAGAATGACGCAGTCGTTGTTGATTTTACCATACTAGCAGAATGCATGAGGTTTATGAGGTCAATCCATCATTTGCTACTCCAGCACAGTTCTTCCATGAAGGGTTCGTCGATGCAGCTGGTCGCGCACCATTCGAACGTCATCGATCTTAAGGCGTAAGGTGTCGGCTTTTCCGCTTCTTTTTCGGTTTTCCTTCGTCATCGCCTCCACCGCCCTCATTCCTCGTTCACTTCTATTCTACTTTGTTTAGTTCTGTCGAACTGTTCTGTGTTGACTTTTCCTCTCCATTCCTTTCGGTCTATCGGTTGTCTGCAGTAGGTTGTGGTGCTTCTACAGCACGACGATACACCGCCAGTTGACACGCTCACGGCACGGTTGTAGCAAGCACATCGTGCGCAGGGATGGCAGCCCCGGCGGCGGCGTCTCCTATGAACGAGCTGACCCCACTTGAGAGGAGTCCGATGAGGGAGGAACGGAGAGGGGTTGCAGAGTTGACGCTCGCGCAGCGCAGGTGCGCGCAGAACGTTTACAGCTCGGCGGTCCCACTGCCGGTCGCCGCCAGAGACGTTGATAGCGACCCGTTGACGAGGCAGTCGCCGTGCACGGGATCGCATTTGGGACAGCCGCACTTGAAGGCGCACGACGTGCCGAAGAAGCCATCGTCGCAGACGCGCTCACAGTACTTGCCCTGGAAGCCGGCCGGACACTCGCAGTAGCCGGTGACGGGATCGCACGTGCCGGCGTTCTTGCACTGACACAGCACGCCGCAATAGGGGCCAGCCGTCAGCGGTGGACACTGGTTCTCGCAGCGGGGCCCGGTGAAGCCCGCCAGACAGCGACAGCCGCCCGTGAAGGCGTCGCACGGCGACTCGTTCATGCACGCGCACCGAAAGTTGCAGTTTGGCCCGTAGTAGCCATTGCGGCAGGGCGTATCGCAGCGGCTGCCCTCGAAACCTGTCGGGCATTGGCATCGGCCAGATACGTGATCGCAGATACCTGCAAACAACGGGAAAGCGGGCGGAGGGGTTTCAATTAGTGGTAATGTTGCTACCGTTACCGTTGCGGTTCTCACGTGCACTCATCGTCGTCGAACACGTCGGTGACTAGGTCTGTCACCGTCATGTTCGGGGACGTGTGAATTTTTTGCATGCCTTCAACTATATTGGGAAGACAAAACTGTGTGGAACGCGACATTCTGTTCGCCTGTCTCGCACATTGGAGGTATCTGGGGTCTTGCCTAACTTATGCAGGTAATTTTGAAAGCACAGCCCTGTTAAAACCTGTGCTAGGTAGCTTGCAGGCTCTATATTAAACTATTTCTCTAGGTTGATAAGACTAAGCTTTTGGTGCTGGCCATTCTCCGTGCCACTCACTATCTAAGTATCGGCTCCCGTAATTCCGTTTCCTCCGTGGTTATTCTTTGATCATTGTAGGCCACGGTTTTGGTCTTGCTACCGGCATAGTGCTCGTTGTATCAACTGTTCCCTATGCACTGCCGATTTAATTTGCCCTTCTTTTGCGAGGGAGAGAGAGAGAGCAGAAGTTTCTCCTGTTTCTTTTTGGCTTCATAGAACTTGGATTCCACGTAGTAGCGGCGTACAGAACTATCAAGGCTAGAAGTAGTCCCCTGCCCTACGCTGCTTCGTTGCCAGTCCTCGGCAGGATCTGGCTAGGTTGTTTGCCAGATTCTGCTGTTGGGCTCTTCCTTGCTACTGTTGCTCTGAACACTAGTACAAAGTCTACCTTAACTGCCGCGGATCCAACTACATAATGGTCAACCAGAGAGCTAAGGTATAAGCTGAAAAAAACCTAATTGTCAACGTTTGCCGAGGTATGCTGTAAATCCTCACAAAAGCGCAGCTAAACCCTCAAGTAAAAGGGGGGAGACACCTCCTCCTCTTCCTCGAAAGAGCCAGTGGTGCAAACCAGTGCCTTCTACGGCCGGCTACCCCCAACTACTACTCACTTCAGTACGGCCGGCTACTACCCCCACCTACTACTACTACTACTACTCACTGTTTCGGCTGCAGTTGCACTTGTGCTCGCACCGGTGCCCGAAGAAGCCCTTCGAGCAGGGCTGCTCGCAGCGCGCCCCGGTATAGCCCGGCGGACAGATGCAGCGGCCGTCGGCCGGATGACACCGGCCCTTCGTGCACCGGCAGCGGTGGGCGCAGTTCTGGCCGTACCGGCCTTCGGGGCACTTCTCGTCGCAGCGCCGGCCCTGCCAGCCGGGCCGACACAGACAGCGGCCGAGCCGGCACGAGCCGTGCTCGCAGTCGCACGTCTGCAGCGACGACCGGCACGACGACGCCTCGCCGCGACAGCCGAACCCGAAGTGCGGCCGCAGCAGGCAGACGCCCGTCTCCGGGTGGCAGACGTCGCAGCCGGCGCAGCGCCGCCGACACTCGTGCCCGTAGAAGCCGTCGGCGCACGACGCCTCGCAGAACTGGCCGCGGAAGCCGGGCGCGCACTGGCAGTCGCCCGTCACGTTGTGGCACCGGGCCGAGTTCATGCAGCGGCACGGACTTAGGCAGTCCGGCCCGAAGTAGCCGTCGGGACAGCCCGATATCGAGCAGTCCGACCCGCTGAAGCCGGGCCGACACACGCAGCGGCCCGTCGACCGGTGACAGCCGTCGGCGTTCGGCCCGCATGCGCAGCGGTGCTTGCAGTTCGGCCCGAACAGGCCCGCCTCGCAGCGGTGCTGACAGTGGCGGCCGTGGAAGCCGGGCCGACACCGGCAGTGGCCGGTGCGCGGGTGGCACTTGCCGTGCTGCGGGTGGCAGTGGCACTTGTGCTCGCAGTTGCGGCCGAACCGGCTGAACGGGCACTGCTTGAGGAAGCGCGACAGCGCGACGAAGTGCGTCCGATTCGAGCGCGCCGCCGACGCGTGGATCTCCATGCGCTGCAGGCTCGTGCCGGACGTCAGCACGCACCGCCGCCGGTCCTGGTGCAGCTCGTGGCCGCGGTAGCAGGCGCACCGGAACCCGCCCTGCTGGTTCTTGCAGATCTGCTCGCAGCCGCCGTTGTTGCGCGAGCACTCGTTGACGTCGCGACAGTCGCGGCCGTCCTTCATCAGCCGATAGCCCGGCCGGCACGAACACTTGACGTGGCGAGCGGCGGGGCCCGATGAGGATGATAGCGATGATGATGATGACGAGGACGTGATCGGCATCAGCCCGCTACTTCGGAGGTTCGGCGTGCACAGATGCGCACAGCCGCCATTGTTGATTCGGCAGTGATTGGTGACGTACTTGGCGCCGCGCAGGAACGACGTGTCAAACGACAACGATGACGACAACGACGACGACGACGACCCGTTTCGGTCGTCACGAACCGTCACGGCGTTCTCGCTGCCGCCGCCACCCCCGCCGCTGCTACTCGAATCCGGCACGCACGTGCGGAGGTCGTGCGGTGACAGCACAAACGACTCGTTGCACGCGCACCGGAACGATCCCGGCAGGTTGATGCAGCGGTGGTCGCATGGCGGCGGGCTGAGGATGCGGCACTCGTTGATGTCCAGGCAGTCCTGGCTGTTGAAGCCGAGCCGAAAGCCGGCGTCACAGCTGCACTCGGCGGTACCGTTGCGCAGTCGGCAGTGCTGTTCGCAGCCGCCGTTGTTGATGTCGCACGGGCCAGGTCCACCGGCTGCCCCGGGTTCCGGCCCACCGTTTCCAGCTCGGCTTCCTCTGTTGCTGCTGCTGCCGCTGCCGCCCCTGTCGGCACCCGCCGACACCGACTGATAGTGGAACAGCCGCGCGACAGGGTGGCAATCGGCGCCAGCTGTACACGAGCCCGTAATACGGGCCTGTGCCAACGGCATCTGGCTACTTCGGCCCTGGTTGCCTCCTGCCCCGCCGTTGCTGCTGTCTCCGATCAGCGACAACAGCAACAGCAGCAACAACTGCAGCCACAGCAGTAGGTCGGCTGCGGCGCGGCCAGCGGCCACGGTTGTCACGACACATGATGGCAGCAGCGGGACACGCCGACTTCTGAGAGGAACCTTCATCGCAGCTTCGATCGGGCGAAGACGCGGAAGTGTATCTATGTATGTACGAATGTATGTGGTTGTGCGCGTGTTTGTCTGTGTGTGCGTGATGTGTCGTTGTGTTAAAGTAGTGGGGCAGGTGTTGAGCCGCCAGCAGCCAGACACAGGACAGGTGCCAGAACACCACCCGCGCCGAAAGGCGAGAAGAGGCGCTGTGAGCGCTCACGAGCCTCTAGGGTGGAACGGTGCCCTTGTCGTCAGGGAGTCGCCTCTGAAGTCGACGACTGCAGAGCGCCGAATACGCCGAACGCGATCGACGGCGCCAGTATTAACGAGTAGAGAGAACGACGTTGTAGTAACCACAACACCGCCGCCGACAACAACCTCGGTGATAATGACGATCTCTCGCTCGAGGGCGTCAGGGCGAGTTGTCGGCCAAAGCCGCAGTCAGCGCGATTTGCCGATGCTCTCGGCTTGACGATTGTGGACCGTGATGGAGATGCCGGGCCATTGCGGAAACCTAGAATGGAAAGGGCAGAAACAGGCAGGCAAACCGCCATCTTTAGTAAGGGCACCGCTTATAGGGGATGGAATAGATTGAAGATGGAAGAAGATTAAGTGGTTTTCACGAACATCTTACTACTTCCCTCACATCTACTTGTCCCTACTATTATCTTGCCCCTAACAAAATTGGGCCCACTACCAATGCTTCGTTACCAATCAAGTCAACTGTGCTTTATTTCGACACCATTATGGATCGTCTTCGGATCGCGTCGTACCGCTACATGAAAAAGAATGTCATTCACAGACTCCTGTATAGAGTTCTGTGGTTACCGATTGTGGAATCACACAGTTACCCTTTGTAAATTTCGTCCGTTAGGAAGAAAAACATTTAATGTTAGATATAGTGCCGCAAGCGTGAGCGCAACGCGCACTTATTAGGTATAAAGCCTACGTATCTAGGAGTGGGCTGTACATAATTGCATTGTATTTTATTGATATACTAATGCATCTAGTTATGCATTGTGCTTTGCTGAATAAAGTTCATATACGTCCACTGTATAAGTCTTGTAGTCCGGCTAAATGTAAAGACATAAAATAAAGTCTCTTTCCTTCCGGCTAAATGTAAATACATGAAACGAAGTCTCTTTCCGAGAAGAGTCGCTTAGACGCTAAGGTTGAGAGGTTTTAGCCGCGGCGTTTAGAAAACGTTTAATTAAGGCCTATAACAACAAACAATAAACAACAACAAGCGTTGATGCCTGACGGTCAATCTTAAAATGATGAGTATGGTTGGAAAAATTGCTTATAGACTAGCTGAGAGTGAAACAGGTCGACAGCCTAGTGGATGAGCATATATATGTGTGAGTCCATCATATCAGGGTGTGTGCATGGTCATCATTGTTCAGAGTGGTGGAGAGCGTAGTATCCTAAACTCTACGGTCGCGAAGCAAGTACGCCAAGTGCAAAATTCTAACTGGTTGACTTCAACGAACGCAAAACCTGGCCTCACTTGATACCGGAGCTATGAAGAAGTAGAAGGGCTCCCCTACAGGAATAAATATACAGGTATTACCCTGATTACCCTCTGTTAACTCCGTGTCTAGCAGGTACGCCACGGACCAGAAACCACGGTGTCCAGTCTGAGTAAAGAAAAGAACTCGCTTAAGTGAGGTGTGGCGTTTCTTTGGAATCTATGAAACACGCGATCCTTAAATGCAACAATGGTTTCTTTATGAAGAACTGTCTAACTGTTTAACTGAACCATAAGACTTTTGGAACTCTGGAAGAATGGAACTGGATTTATCGTTTAGTCATCCTTTCATGTCTCTGAGGTAAAATAACAATAATTTCAAAATAAAAATAAAAAAACAGAGACGAGAGAAAGTACGGAGATACATGTCAAAAGGGAAAACATGCACTTTCGTCTGGCAGTACGACTCAAGAGGTGAGTGCACAAAAATCACGGTTGTCATAGTAGTAGTACTAGTGCTAATGAGCACCGAGTCAATGACTGTTGTATGTGCATTGCGTGCATCTTATCTAATTGATGCATCCCAGAAATAAATTACGGTTAAGAGTCATTTCACTCTGTACCAACATGGACAGAAGAGGTGACGGAAGAGGGGGAATCGCCACAGCAGCAGTCCCACCGTCGCCACCACCACCAGCAATCGACAAGAAAGGTCCAAGAGCGCAAAGTATATACAAAAAAAAAACGTTTAAATTGACATAGCCCTTCATATAGCAGTCGACTTGGGCACGGTCACAAGCAACTCCATCACTATCATCACCATCAGCATCATCATAATCCTTCTCATTCTCATCATCGCCGCCGTCATTATAATCATTACCATCATCATCATCATCATCACTACCAACAACATTATTGTCTGTTCCTAGCCGCCTGAGGCGCCAGCTCTGCAATTACCATCAAGTAACGTCATTCGTTCACAGCAAAATGACAACAACGCGTACGCATGTTCGACGCAGTCATAACATAGCCAATTCCTGGTCTGCTGTTGCTGCTGCAGCTGGTGCGGTTGCCGCGATCCGAAGATGCTGGCCCATGGATCCATCGGCTAGCGGGCCGGCGCAATATGGCGAGAACGTTGTGTTCGGCAAGCGTCCAACCAATGCAATTCTCTATCTATTCATCGCCGGCGCCGATACGATGCGCGCCGAGGAACAACGACGCACCGGCCCACAGTTAGCGAGCGGTCTAGTGATTCGTAGTGCCATAATAATAATAATAATAATAATAATAATAATAACACTATAGAATAATGAGGATACACATTCACATCTCACAGCTCTATTGCTCTAAGACATATTAAATAAATAATAATACATTTTTTTAACAAGGGTTTATTTTATCAATATGTACATGTATCTCAATTATGATTATATTACTTATATAATATCTACAATATTGCTTATAGTATTCTTATTGCTTCAGTGTCGGTGACCACTCAACATCATCTTGGCGTTGCCTCTCTGTAATTCTAATGACACTCTCTGTCGGAGGAAAGCGGTCGATCTTGGCTCCGCTGTGGCCTCGAAGAGCTTAATAATAATAATAATAATCATCATTATCATCATCATCATCCGTGGCTGCTGGATAAGGCGGGCGGGGAACGCTGTCGGCAAGTCGGGCAAAGGGACGCGGCTGTGGTTGCCGGCAACGGTTATGGCGTATGGAATCGCATCGTCCTCGATGGGCCGCCGTTGTCGGCTGCCGCGGATGACCGCGGGCTCCCGTTAGCCCGTTAGTGTGCTATGCGATGTCTAACAGCATAGACTGCGTGGGCGCTGCGAAGGAATGGGGAGGAATTGTTGTTGGGCGCGTGCGCGAGCCTCTGATCATCGACTTCAGAATTCAGAAACGAAGAACCCGACAACACCCCCGCTAGTAGAAATACACCGCCGCTAACTGTACCCTGACGGTGTCGGCCATACGGAAGATACGGAAGAGAACCACCGCACGCTGACGACACGGCCACTCAGCCGCACACGTTAAATGTTCGTCCTTATCAGGCCTCTACAGTACTACAGCTATGCACGTCTGGTAGTGTTGATCTGGTATCATCGCCTGTTATCGGCTGTTTGTACCGTCTCCCCTACTACCACGATTGCTACTACATTGTTGTATGCGTTGCGTGTACGATGACTAATCATATCGGCAGGAGCAGCTTTGTGAAGTGCCACCGCTCAATGAAGTACAACACGTGCGCTGCGTGAGTCTCCGGAGACGCCAAAATGTACTCACTTGACTTGTGCTTTGCAACGCAACAACAACAACAACAACAACAACAACGTCGAAGCCGTCTCGCCTCGGCGTGGCAGGAAACAACGACCCTCCTCGTAGGACTTCGCCTGCCCATCGAAAACTTAAACGCGGGTGCTTAAATGGCTTTGACGCGGTATATATATATATATATATATATATATATATATGTACATACGCACGCGTTCAAAATAAATTTCAATTTAAATCATTTTTCCTTATGAATTGCTAATGCCAATGCAAATTGACTCTTCGAAACGCACGAAATTCTTCACCTAGAATATTTTCTCCTACATTCTTCCAAAGTGGCCATGTTTCATCGGCGTAACCAATCGATCAAAAAACGTGTTGAAAAACAGCGGGGAGCTTAGTGTGTCAAGAGCTTTTTACAAAGTATAAAAAGCGAGCTGCCCAGCTTAATGAACACTCCGACAATAGCTGTGAATGATTGTTTTCAAAGGTTCTTAGAGGGTAACCGTGTGGGTCGACCACACTGATCCTAATGGATGGAGTGCAGTCTCCCTCCAACATCAAGTATTTTCTGGATGGTTTACTGCCCGATCTAAACCCTCCACTAGGCAAGTATTTCCAGCAACTATTGTTCAGGATTCTCTACGAGCCGTTTATATATTTATTATACCTTGTCGAAACAGCAAGGTCTTATGTGCTAAATCTAGAAATACTAGATTCAGCAAAGTCCTCTCTCTTAGTGAATAATCCCTCTCCTATACAAAACTTGTTTGGCGCTTATAGATATATATAGACTCGAACCCGGTGGCGTAGTGCATTCGCCTGCGCCTCGCGACCGGAGGAGACACATAGGTGCGCGGGTTCGAGCCCCACCGTTGCACATTTGTGTCATTATGGGGATCCGTCTATGAAGCATTGCGAAAAGCGTTGCCGTTAAAACTTGGCTAAGGGTCAGCCCAAAAAGTTTCTATAAAAAACCCGATAAGAATGCGAGAGAGATAAAATGCTTTTACGAATACTGTTAAATAAAAATCACGCGCGTACTACTAAAGCAATAAGGTCACTGTTTGTGTGTTGATGATGGGCTCTCACAGCAGCGGCCTGATCGATAAGAGTCTTGATATCAACTAACCGACTAAATCAATAATACACGCCGCAACGCATCTCGTTTAACAGTTATGTCAAGCGTACTTGTTCAGCTCAGCGGAGAAATTGATGCAGCCTGGTTGTGTCTCCTGGAGCTGGCTATCATAAAGATACGCGGGCCTATCGCCCGTACGATGCGAATCTGGCGTGCGCGGGTGATACTTACTAGTCGAATGTCCAACATATATACATAAAGCCAACCATTAAACGATCGAACAAACACTGCATGTTAGCATAACAATAGTTTGAACCCATATTGAGAGCATTACTGTACATATATCTTCCTGTCTCCCTTCCGCCTGACTATATATATATAGCGTTTGAACAGTGAGCTCATAAGTTATTTACGAGCCCTGAGCAGGGCATTGAGCAGGGCATCGAGCAAGACTTGTGCTTTGTTTTGAGGACAACTATAGCGATTAGGCAAGGCAAGCGGCTGCGACTACAATGAGGACCCTTATAGTGTCTACTATTCACTATGAAAACAACAATAACAGCAGCAGCAGCAACAACAGCCTGAACACCAACCTCAGGATACTGGATCAGAGCAGCAACGTGTGAATAAACAGTTCGGATTATTCCGCAGCTATGCACCATCGTTGTTATTGTTGTTGTTGTTGTTACTGTTGTCGCTGCGATGGACATTACGCACATTACGGGGCGTTCCTTTCCCTTCACGTTTCGTTTCCGGGGCATTTAGAAGAAAGCATAACCCGGGTTTCTGTGGCTTGACGTTTTTGTCTTGCTTGTTCTTCTTGTTTTGTCTTACAGACAATGAGCGACAATATGAACAGCAGCGGCAGCAACAAAAATACAACCAGTAAATCGGTCGAATATAGTGAATCATAGCGACGCAACAGCACATGTCTCGGCGAACCCGACGGTATAGCGACGGCTTTGGGCCAGCGATGTCGAGAGGACGACAATGCCGAGGACGCCTATGACCCGCTGTCCACCTCCACTTTTACCATTCATTACCACCACTGACCACGTTGCCCCCGGCGTCTGGTAACCGCTTTTCGCCCAAGACGAAAGCAGCGAGACACTAACAGCGAAGTTATAATAATAATAATAATAATAATTTTGTTTTTAATACTACTAACTATTAGTGTTATTTTTACTATGATTATTTTGCATTTTATTATTTAAGCTGCTCGCCCGCAACAATGTGTGTCCATCTATCTTCTCGTCATCAGGTTTATGGAGACAACACGGAGCGAAAAAGAACCTTTCATGTCTATATATATACATATATATTTCTAGCTTTCTTCTAGTGAGGCTCTCTTCACCATGAGCAATAGCTACGCCGTCTGACAACGTGTACTGAATAATAAAAAATGGAGACCATAGAGCACAGAAAAGAGACAGCCGCTGCATGAGATTTGTCGCTGTGCCGGCCCCCAAATACATCCGCTTTTCTTCGCTCATAGCATCGCGTTGTGCATATATATATATATATATATATATATATATATATATATACTCGTATATATTGTTAGCCGGCAGCTAAAATGAAAACCGGGGCCTCTGTTCAGTGCCTCGCATTTAACCTCGCAGGATTCGCGCATTATATGCGGACACAACGTACAGGCACTACACGGTATAGACACTTAAAAGTGACACTCGCCAGTGCATATATATATATATATATATATATATATAAATATAGGGGATATAATCTACTAATATATATATATATATATATATATATATATATATATATATATATATATATATATATATATTATATAGCTAGACACGCCTTCCGTTATGACAGAGCATCAGTGAACAGAGAACGCTTCGTAGCAGGACACGTTTGGCCTACCCGTAGCAGTTTAGACTATAAATGCGGCGTAAATGGCAAACAAACCAAATATCGTAAGCACATCTCTACAGTACGAGGATATATATATATATATATATACATATTACTGATACCAACTATTTGTCAACGCATTGCTCCTATTACGAGCGTCTCATTTGATTTGCTTCATACATTTCTACTTACAGAAGGGTTTACATTAAACCTCACATCGTACACCCAACAAAGAAGCGTGAACGCACGTTCTCTGGCAGGTGGTGTAGTTCGATGCATGCACGCATCTCTATGTGTTGTACTGACGCGAATCGTCCTTAGACACAACGTGCACGACATAACAGTACGGACCCGCCGGCTATACGGCGTTTTTTCACGCTAAAATTTAACTCATTGTTCAGCAATATGGTTACCAAGCTTCGTCTGTGAAATGGCTCTTCTGGAGAAAGTTCGCAGATGATTTACTAGACTTTTGTGTGTCAGCGCTGTGAGATCGCATGCAACTATTTTTTTTTGACAGCACACACGTGGCCAGCCTACGTAGCACGGAGGGTGCTACCTCCTTGCAATCAACCGAACTATTGCGATGAACAAACAGCACCGTTTTTTAAATATTGTAGATTATGATTCGAGAGTAAGGAGAACCTTTGTATGTACGCTCCAAATGTCGAGTTGCATCTACCGATGTTGTAAACAATCTCGTTTTGTGGCGCGTTCCTCGTTGGAATCGACCTCTTAGTGAAATTATCTCAGATGATATTGAATATATATACATACGCCCATTATATATATATATATATATATATATATATATATATATATATATATATATATATATATATATATACATATATATATATATATATATGCGTCTTAATTACAGTAATATAATCAGGCAGTTCTAGTCGTTTATCTATGTTAATACACTTGAATAAATATAGTGTGAATGTGCTAAATATAGCGATGAAAATGGCGACAAGAACATATGTGCTCCGTGTTGTCACTATCAGTGCAGATATATAGGTGATGGGTGTTTGCAGCCGTTGTGGTGTTGTTGTTAATGTTGATGTTGTTGTTGTTGTTGTTGTTGTTGTTGTTGTTGTTGTTGTTGTTGTTGTTGCTGTTGTTGTCGTAATTGTCACTGCGTCGTTTTAATGCCGTTTTCCTGTGCCAATGTCCCGCGGGTTTGTGACTCGATCAATCATGCCGACGTAGCGAAACGCGTGAGAAGCGGCAGAGTATTAAAAAGCAGCGATGACACAGGCAGAGGGGTGTAGAATAGGGAGTGGGGGGGTATCTTGCTGTTCATGTTGCTGCGGTTATTTTTCTCTTTCTTTCGTTGCTGTTGTGATCCTTGAAATGCCGTACCTACCCCAGACAAAACTTGTGTGGCAAACAAACAAGAATGAAATGAAAAACGGTTTGACGAGGCGACGTAGGGAACAAAAAACTCGTTAAAACGGCGCCAGACGGAAGCCAGTAACAAAGCGCGAGTACGATACCAGATTTTCTGTCGCCTCTAGATGTCTCAAAAAGTAGATACATATGTATATGTAAAAAAAAGAAAACATTTGTGTCCTCTCGCCGTGATAGTTTCTTCTGTGAGCGACCATCATGTATGGTTTAAGTAGAACGCATACAATTGATAGATCAATATATATATATATATATATATATATATATATATATATATATATATATGTGTGTGTTATAGGCAGTGTCGAATAAACCTGGCTGTTAGAGGCTACCAGTGCATCGGTTAGGTATTGCTAGAGCTACTTGCTGAGGTCGTAGAGTGCACATAAAAATCACGTTTATAAAGTAATTTAACAGAAAAAAAGAACTGAAAACAAACAGCTACACCTAAATGTTTAATAATTGACGTGCCCAACAAACTGACACAATCTTAGGGCAGTACAAACCATCAAGGCAAAATGGATCAAGCTTCGGATCAACTCTTATTGTTTTATTACTCCGCTTAGTTCGATTTTTTACTTATTGTTTCTTCGCAGGCTTTACAGTCATAAACACAGACGTTTCTGTGATTTTTTTAGGTACCTTATGTGATTAATTTCCCGGCACAACGTTGGACAAGCACAACGTTTCGAGTTGATAGGTTGATCAAAACTAGGCTCTAGATCAGAATTATCATTGTGACGGTCCGTGAAGCATCTTGGGTAGTTTGCTTATTGATTGAACCATGTTCTGTTTCGTCAGATGCATTTTAAAGAGTATCGGCAGTATTTGCATATTTGCACAATGTATGGGATAAACAACAAAGATTTAAGCTACTTACTGAGTACGTTTTGTCTTCTCACACAACAACAAGACTTTATTTACAAGGAAATAAATCAAAAGCTGATTCAATAGTTTATCCGTATACCGGAAACAACAGTCTAACCTGGCCTTCATACACCAGCACATATGGAGAGAGCATATAAATATATGTATATATATATATATATATATATATATATATACAGTTGGAACCAACCTTCCGTTAAGTCGGCTGCTGCCAAGGAAATGAAATGCTGAGTAAAAACGTGTGTCTAGTATCAGTGAGTCTACGCCGGACTGCTAATTAGTTGACGCAAGTGTTTTTGATTAGAGCAAGGGAAAGAGAAATGCATTAACGCACATCCGTGCGATTGGCTGTTAACGTTAAGATTCGACATAGGCTGTCTATGGCCACATTTGATACCCACTACCCACCCTGCAGGCGTCTGAAGTCCAGAAATCGGACTACCTCATTGGGTAGTATCATCTGTCTAAAACAATACAGTTATAGACACGTGACAGATAAACTGACGTGGCATGCTTCGAAAATAGGAGTTTACGTATGCATATATAACGTTGGTGACGCTCTGCTGAATTACGCTTTAGCTGCTCCGGCCAATTGGTTCGAGTGGTTCCAGCTAGACTCAGTGACTCATAGAATGGAGAATAGCGGCGGAATCATCTAAGAACTCTAGCATACATAACAAGTGGCAAGTTCCACGAAACACGTTCCAAACTAGAAACTATAGCACACACACATACACACTCACGCAATTCTAGGTGACCTTCCTTCAGCTCAGAGTTCTATTTTTCTGGCTCTAACCTCTCAGCATTACTTTGAAGGATTAGGAGAATCCTGACGTACATGCGCCACCCCATCCTTGGTGAATAGTCTGAGACTCGCAAACCCAATAAACCCGCGTCCCCCTCACCCTCAGGAGATTGGTAGCTGCATAGGCATTGCGTTGCATCCATGGGAGCGGGTATTACCTCAAAGTTCTGACCGAACCCAACTAACCGCCTGCATTGGGCTAGATTTAGAGTTTGTTGAAATTCTGCTATCAGTGTATTTAGCATGTGCGTCTATGAAAAGAATGAGAAACTGCGTCTCCACCAGTTGCCAAAATGTAACCGTAAGAAGGTCAAAATGCCGAAATACTGTCACCGCATGCAATGTTTAAAATTAAAGCGCTGATGAGCCTACGTTAGTGTCTATTCTGACTTTAGCAATTGGGTAACGCTATACCGAGGAATCCCCGTACAGCATTACCCAATATAACCAGGCAAATTATCTTAGCGAATACGCGATATTCAAGCTTAAATTGTAGCAATTAGTCGTAGTCGTTTATGCATTCGCATTTTGATATACGCTACGCGGTGGGCGATCTGTTCAGCAAACCTAATGAACGAATCCACCTTTGAAAGCCACAGTTGATTAACCCGGCGCATCGCAACCACTATGCAACTAAACAAACACAGTGCTGATATGACACTTGGCGCTCAAAAACTCTGACGATTCATAGCGTCCGTCGAAGATCAAGACGGATATGCAATAACCAATATTTAGTGGGATATAATGGTTTTGACCTCTAATGCAACAAAGCTATAACACAGCAAACGAATACCAACAACGACTAAGACAACAAAGGTTTTGGTTGTTGTCATTAAACCAGCAACAAATAGAACAACAAGGTCAGTGGTAATAGAAGCAATATCAATTAACAAGTAAATGATCAGAATATCATAACAACAACAGACAAGATCAAATGCTAAACCTTATTGAAACAGCTGTAAAATCCTCCTTTACTATCAAATGTTTGTGCTTAACATTGCATTGACGCTCAGATGGCGTAATCACTTAGATGTTCTTACGCAAAAATTCTATGCGGTAATTGTGTCTATTCAATAACTAATACTGAATTCGGATTGCATGCCAAGGAACTTTTCATGGTGTATAAGATGCTAATAGTGCCAATTCTTTATTATGATATATCCATTTGGGGGATTTTTAATAGGGGTATCTTACAGGGCGGAAGTCAATCAGAATGATGCGCTCTAAATAATCTGCCCGTCATGCCCTCGCGTACACTGTGCCAACCCTCTGGACTGAACTCCTCAAGGGAATTCGCGTTCTCACGTCAGTCAGAAAGATTTAAACAGGAAGTAAAAAATGTCAAACACGTACAAAATCTAGTCAAATCTAGTAGCCTGCCACTAGGTTAAAGAAAACCTATGATGTGCGTGAACGAGAGAATTATTCGTTTTGCATGAAGTGAGATATATTAAAGTATGAAAAAGATAGTAAATTTAATAAATTTTAGATTGAATAAACCTCAAATTTAGAATTAAATTAACAACAACACACATTAATTAGCGAGAGCGGTGTTTTCGACAAAATTCTGAGCCGCCAGCCATCCATTCGTGAACTTCGTTCGACCGGTGTCGGTTGGTGAAGGTTCGCCAGAGGTTGGTCAGAAGCCCCTGATTACGGGGCCGAGCGCTGTTTGAGTCAATTTCATTCGAAATATGTATTTCCATTATATATAAAAAAAATTACCATTTTGCATGTATGCTGTCGGCGTTTTTTTGCATGCATTGTCTACTATGCAAATGGACCAGCCTTCTTCTTCTGCTGAAACTACAGCTGAAACTACCATTAACGTCGCTTTTTCTACTTCTGTTGTTGTTGTGCTTATTGCTCTTGGTGGCCATTCAACGACTTAAAGAACGCCTTTTCCCTCCTTGGCTTACCTATTACGACAACGTCTTATTGTCGCCTTTTTTGTTGTTGTTAGCACCAGTGAAACAACGATACAACAACAACAGCACCCGCAGCAACAGAGTCGGCAATATCCGATAAACGACAGGACGCCTGAGATGAAGTGTAAAAAAACGCAATGAAATGTAGGTAAGCACCCACATTTTTGAGGGTTTTGTTTTAAGCAACGAACGACTTCGACTTTCGACGGTAAATAGAAACATCGGCGCGACATCATTATCATCATCATCGTCATCACCATCGTCGGAGGAGGAATACACCGTTTTGGCAGACAAACGACCCGTCCAGAACCGAATCCGGAATGAACCGGCGTTAAGTCGTCACACTTAGAATGCTGCTCGAGCGTTCAGAACAGTTCAGAACAGGGCTCGCTCGTGTGAGGCTCGTCTTGCTCAGCTCATTCGAACTGTGCCGAACTGCATAAATGATCTGCACCATCAACGATGAACCGGACCGTGAACAACAGTGAACGCACAACAAATAAACAGCCAAAAACACGCACGCATACGGCACCACACATTGGCACGCGCATAATAAATATAATACATGCATAAATACATACATACACACAAAGGAATGAAATCGACGTATTGCGGCCGCACAGATGATCACATTCATACATATATATATATATATATATATATACATAGCGCTGTTTATTAAGATTACCGATGGAGCGACAATTGTCTCCTAAGAACGTGTGCACTGGGAATATTACTCTATCTCGTATAGAGTGGGTTGGCACCACTTCAGCAGCGTGCCGCGGACGGACGCCGCGTTCCCTCGTTGGACGTCGAGGTCAAGGCGCTGTCTCAAGAAAGCCGCGGATCTCTTGTCTCCAGCTGCGAGGTTTAGCTGATCTCCGACTCTGTGGAGGAGTTTGCGGGTTAGGTTGCCTGGGCCGCCCAAGGTCTCAAACGCTAGCGGTTGAAATTCATGTGGGTACTCTATTGAAGCGTATTTTGCGAGCTTCCTTGTCTCGGCTAGATCACCAGCGTAACCTGCCGAGGCCGCCCCGCCACCGACCATTGAAGGTGCTAATGAGTCGGTAACTGTGGCGTCCCAGACAAGCATCCTGCCCCGGCTGAAGGGGGTTAGAGTCATCCCGTCCGGGCGTTTGCCGTCGTCGGCGGAAAGACCCTGGGGCTCTAGAATACAGGGAAATCCGCTAGATCGGAGAGCTCGGCTAAAAGTGTCGTTAATACTGGCATGTCGGGCACGCCGTCCTGCACTCATGACGCACGACAACCCATGATGGGCTAACTTGTCAACCGGTTGACCACACTTGCATTGGTGAGGAGTTACAAGATCACAGCCGAGCCGAAGTCCTGCCCCGATTCGGGTAGTTTCGTCGTCCAAAAGGGTGCCCAGTGGGGCGCTTGGAAGCGCATGCAGCCAGGCTCGGGATCCCTTAGCTGCGACCGCCCGAAGACGAGCCTTTGCGGCGTCGTCAATGGCGTCCGCGAGTAAGCCGCAATATGCTTTTTCGTGCAACAACGCGCTCCAGTCGTGTTGGCTTCGAGGATTGTCCGGGGCACCACTGCAAATTGTCTTTAACTCCTCTTGAAGGCGTCTTGTGAGGTCCTTGTACTGAACAGCGCCGGCTTCGTCTAGAAGTGCAATGACCTTGTTCTCAGATCGAAGAAGAGAGGAGACTATAGCTGGGCCAGCCGAGATAAGTGGATCCGGGATCCCCAGGCCTCCCTTGGAAATCGGTAGTTGCGCCTGCTTTCGAGCGGGGGGTGCCAGCGAAAGATTAAGGAGGGACTCGAGGGTGTTCAGCGTTAACTCGTTTAATGGACGAAGGTCGTCCAATTGCCCTGTTAGATTCGCTCCTCGAAGAAGGTGGTTAACCCTAGTGGCTGAGAACGACGAACGAAGTAAAAAGAGAGCGCGATGAGCGCCGAGCGGGGTGAGGTTGTTAGCGACGTCCTTTAACACGCTTTGCCATTTTTTGAGAACGCGTGGGAGTCCTTGCGGTCGGAGGGGGACTCCCAGAAGCTCCAGGTCGTAGTCGTGGGTAATCTTACAACCCGGCAATAAAGCTTGGAGGGGACGGAGGTCAGGCGCCTGCGCACTATCACCCGTAACGTAGATCTCGCACTTCTCGGGATTCAGCTCCAAGCCTGAAATCTGGCGAAATTCAAGCACGCGCCGAATATCTTCGGCAATCATGGATGCGTCTCCCCCCAGTACGCCATCATCAAGGTACCAAATGTTTAGTGAGCTGTATATATATATATATATTTATATACAGTTAGTCACCTACAAGATTCTATAGGAATGCAAAATATGGAAAATGTGCTGCACGCACGGCATGTATGTTGTTAGCAAATACAAATGGTTCTTGATAACGACCTCAATAACCCTTTGTGTCGCTCGTCGTATCTGAGCCAGAGACGCGGGAACTTCTTGGCAAAAAATGTCTATATCTCTCTAGAAACGCACAAAACAGGCTAATAGTTTATCGAGGACCACGTCGTTCATAGAGGATCTAATAAACAGCTTCCACCTTTCGACCAGCGCTACTGCGAGAGTTCCGTAGGCACTTTGAGCAGAAGATGAGAGAAGTGCTAGAAGCATTCTACAAAACACCTATATATATATATATATATATATATATATATCCACGGGGCTGACGGATTTGGTCAGAGGTTACAACTTGTCAGTATCGTCAGAGCTCTTATAGCCATTTAGTGGTCTTAGCTTGGGAATTTTAGAGGCCATCTTAAAGCTTAGGCTGACAGCAGAGCCAAAGCATTAGGTGCGCTTCCGGTCTTATTAGGTGACCTTAGGTGTGTCAGACACAGTCATGGCAGGACCAGCAATTGTGTGTATCGTCATTGACTTAGGGCGTGGACAGGGTTAGAGCATTATTATATAATGACGGGAGGGACGCTTATAATGTTAAACTTCAAATGCTGACTGAGGGCAGGTCGTCGTCGTCTTCAGTTGACT
This sequence comes from Dermanyssus gallinae, assembly GCA_003439945.1. Classification (NCBI taxonomy): domain Eukaryota; kingdom Metazoa; phylum Arthropoda; class Arachnida; order Mesostigmata; family Dermanyssidae; genus Dermanyssus; species Dermanyssus gallinae. Next base: position 228,622 of record QVRM01001462.1, read on the forward strand.
TCCCTGCTGCATATAGAGGTGGTTTCCCTTAAGCAGCATACGCTCATTCAGGTGAACGAGGCACCAAAGTGCGCAGATAAACGTTAAAATGATTATTTAACAAATGCATTGCCTAATGAGGCATGGTTTTGCTACGACAACTATATATATATATATATATATATATATATATATATATATATATATATATATATATACATATATATATATATAGACGTTTAGTGCATCATGTATGCCATATCTCTCTGCGTGCGTGACTGCAGCGCTCTAATTTTGAAACGGATTAATCCGGACTCAAATATTTTGCCAGGTATTGACTATCGGCTCTGTAATTCGTATTCTCGTTTCAAAACGTCATATTCGTATATATATATATATATATATGCATACACATCGAGTACAGCACGACAGCATTGCCGGCGCAATGGAGCCCACTGAGGAAGCCGGCCAGGGTCATCTGCAATAGTGGGCAGGCAAAGGCTCAGCAGGCGGCCGGCTGGCCGCGGTGGAGCGGGCAGACCGAAAGGAAGGAAGGAAGTGAGGAAGGAAGGAAGGAAAGAACACATGGTGAGCAGGTACGGAGATCGATCGTTTATTGTCGTTTGACCACACTCAAGCACCGCAAGCGTACGACGCAGTAACTGCGCCTACCAGTCGGTCCCCAGCGCCACCGCCGTCGCTCTTCTTTTTGTTATCGTTGTTGTTGTTGTTGTTGTTGGCGGCGGCGGCGGCAGCGATCTTGTTATTGTTGTTGTTGACGATCATTGTCGCTGAGGTTGTCGCTATTGTTGTTGTCATGGTTGTTGTTAATATCCTTGTCGTTGAGGTTGTCGCTGTTGTTGTTGTTGCTGCTAGTGTAGCTGTTGTAGCAATTGTTGTTGTTGCTATTGTAGCTGTTGTAGCAGTTGTTGTTGTCGTCATAGTGAGCGTAGTAGTAGTAGTAGTAGTTGTTGTTGTGACTGTTGTTGTTGTTTTTGTTGTTGTGACTGTTGTTGTTGTTCTTGTTGTTGTGACTGTTGTTGTTGTTTTTGTTGTTGTGACTGTTGTTGTTCTTTTTGTTGTTGTGACTGTTGTTGTTGTTGTCGCCGCCAGAATCATCGTTGTTTGCGTTGTTGCGGCATCCATCCATGGCTTCTGTGGTCACACCGACACCGACGTGGCGTGGTGACGGCCACGACCACCACGAAGACACGACACGACATGACAACTTGGTTTGCCGACACTTATTCGAGGAGTTTTTGAAGTCAACAAACGAACAAATGAACTCACGAACCAACGAACGACCGCACGCAAGCACACACGCACACACGCAGACAGGCAGCCGGACAGACAGGTTCTACTTGCTTGTTTTTTTGTTTTTGCTTACTGATTGAAGTCACCCACCCAGTGGCGTTCCGACACGCCATTGGCATCGCAAATCGACGACGATGTCTGCAGCGAGCAAGCGAGCGGGCGGGGCGGGCCGGGCTGGCTGGCTGGCTTGCTTGTTCATTTACACGTTGTGCGCCGACACGTTGCGCTACTCGCTCGCTCGCTCACTCACTCACTCAGTCAGTCGTACAAACCATTTACAGCAAATCGACGGTTGGGGTCACCTCGAGGACCTGATGACAGGGCACACTCATCAGCAGCAGCATCATCATCACCATCACCATTACCTTCATCACTCAACGTCTCCAGCAGCCGCGGCCGTCGCTGGCAGCATCGTTACGACCAGGACCACCATGAACACCATGGTGCCGTGTGTCGTTGATTTTATTGCTGTTGTTGTTGTTGTTGTTGTTGCCGTTGATCTTGTTGTTCGTGTCGTCAAGCTTGTCGTTGTAGTTGTTGTTGTCGTAGTTGTTGTTGTCGTAGTAGTTGTTCTTGTCGTTGTTTTCGTAGTAGTTGTTCTTGTCGTTGTTGTTGTCGTCGTCGTCGTTGTTGTTGTTGTTGTTGGTGTCGTTGTCGTTGTTGTTGTCGTTGTTTTGTTGTTGTTGTTGTTGTTGTCGTTGTCGTTGTCGTTGTTGTTGTCGTTGTTGTTGTTGTTGTTGTCGTTGTCGTTGTTGTCGTCAATCTTGTTATCGTTCTCGTCAATTTTATTGTAATTGTTGCTGGCGCTCATCATCGATCTTGCTGTTGCCGTCGTCGATCTTATTATTGTTGCTGCCGTTGTTGTTGTTGATATTGTTGATGTTGTTGATATTGTTGTTGTTGTTGTTGTTGATATTGTTGTTGTTTTTGATGTTGTTGATGTCACTGTTGTTGCAGTCGACGCTCGTCGCCGACGTCGCCGCTAAAATTGCTCTTGCTTCTGCTGCTGCTCCTGATGCTGCACTACCGCCGAAACCAAAAACCAACCGACAAAGCGTACCGACAAAATCCTCGATGGCAAGTGGTGCCAAGACAACAGATGGCAACAGATGGCACATGACTAACGATGGACGATGATAACAGCGTTCGTAGCAATAAATACACATAGCGAGATGTGATCTATTTAACAATAGCAGCAGCAGCACCAGCACCAACAGCCCATGTGTTTATTCGATCTATCCCGTGGCTCGTCTAAAGCGGACGGATCGAGTAAGGTAGAAAACAAGCCGCAATTTAAGATGTAAGCAAACTAAAAAAAAGATGCATGCAACTAAAAGCATTGAAGCAACGACGAAGGAATGAGCAACGTATTCATACGGATCTAGCATTGTGTCGAAAAGAAAAGAATCAAGAACAACAAGAACAACTATGACAATGACGAGAAATAACTAGATTCCTACACGTTTCCTAGGCCTTGGCGAGATGATTCCGTTCACTTGAAAGCACGCTTGCGGTTAGTGAAAGGAGCACCACTTGCATGAGTACAGTACAATAGAGGGTATCTTTATTGGAAAAACAATTTTCTACAAATTACATACGTATTTCGTCGCCAAGACACATGCAGCGCGCCAGACGCGATAGGCAAAAGCATTGTTAACAACATCAGCATTAGCTATGTCGAGTGCATGTTTGATTAGACGCTACTGCAAAGGCTCTTCGACCTTACAGTTAGTAAATTGCGCAAAACTAAGGAGTGCAGATTCGGTACGAGCAATATTGCAGCGCCACGACAGACGCAAAATAAACCATCTGTCTTGCACCACCGTCGTTGAACCAGCGCCACATGTTTACTATAGAAAGGTGCTCAGACGTATGTGCAATATGCCAATTTGGGTACAACGATCGTTTCGAACAGCCTTGCAGACCCTGCATACAGGGCGTATGACTGATGTGCAGTCTTGTATACTTCCTGTAAGATCAACGTCCTAAGCAAACACAGATTCGTTGCTGTCGCTGTTTCAGGAAAATGTCGTCGGAACTTAAGCTGGCAATCTAATACACCACTCTCAAGTCTTTGTATGCATTCACGTAATGTATAATACATCCATCCAGGTAGTACCTAGCGGTATAACGAACTTAAAGATTGCGCAGTTTGAGATAAATATCCGGTTAGCTCTCGACCAGCTGGATCGAGTAAAATTGACTGCTTTCTAGAGCTCTGTTCGGTCATGGTCTTTGCGTACGTTTGGTATAAACTTTTAGATAACCAGCATACATTTTATAAGTAACACTAAAGCTGCTCAGATATTTCCGACGACCCAGATCAGTGGCGAACAAAATTGCGCGTACATATATAAGTGGTGCTTTAAATGAGTCTAACTAGTTAGCTGGCATTTAGCGATTAATTCGTTAACTCTCGGCTAACATTCATTCATCATTCGCGTAACTAAGGAGAGCCAATCATAGCCCATCCTAACGAGGAGTTCTCGCATACAAAAGAGCGCACATTCTGTCATAGGTTATTGTGTGTCGAAATATGAAACCACCTTTTTTGACGGTGGAATGCCACTAGCGATAGATGTGCCATTCACCCTCATGCCGTAGCCAATAACACGTACGCATATTGTATATGTGTAAGTTGCCTCCTAACGGGAGCAATCGGCGTTTGAGAATGTTCAGAATACCATTTATAATTATAATAAAAACAATACAATACTTATAATGACTATAATGTATTCTATACTGACATACTGCTTTTATTGGTTTAACTGTATTGAACAACGATAAGCCACAACAACGGCTAATTTCCTTGACGAACTAAACAGTCTAAAATAAGCTTTTTTTAATAATTAATGTTCATTGCTTATCACTGCTGCGCACAGCTAAAAATACGAATGCATTAGATACCATACGTGCCGCATCATAAGACTAATAACCCTAAAACGAATCTCAAAAACATTTTATCTAGCATATCTGGTTTGGCTAACGCCTTCACTTTAGTGTGATTGCCTTCCACTGCTTATGTATATGATATTTGTTCTTGACATAAGCTGGTACCTGCCCGTCCCCCGGATGTCAAATATATTGAATAGGCTAATGATCTACATAAAACTGTACTGCTCAGTCTACCCTAAAAAGTCTGACATCGTTGCAAGTAATTCGCTCTTGACGGCATTGCTGGGAATTGTTACTCTCCCCTGTCAACCGTATTGAACGAAGGTGTAGCGCACTGTACTTTTATCATAAATGAATTACAAATAATATTTATAATAAATGAATATACACCTATCCCTGACCTCTACACGTAACTTACGTAAATCTACGTAACGGCAGATCTTGGTATTAGTCACCACGTAATAGAGCTAGTCTTCAATCAGAATCACTATCCTACTTAATATGGTAAATAAGAGCTGGAAGGAGTACAGGATTAAGTTTGCCTACGCTTGCAATATTCTCTTGGCTTCTCATCCTGACTGTTATAGGCACCAGACTCAGTGTTTAAACAATGCTGCACGGACGCATTGTATTAACGTACAAAGTGTGAGATTCGCTTGGTGACACTTTTTCGATATCAAACCATATCATGAAACGGAGTCAGCTCTCCATCCTGTGACGCGCACGGGACGTATTAGGATTGGCTTGTTTGCGTAGCGGATGGCCACGATGTTTTGAGTAAAATAGGCATGGTTGCCGCTTAAGTACACTTTGGAACACATGTCCAAGGCTTTAAGATGCCTGTCCTCACTGTCCTTAATGAAGAAGCAGTGCTGCTCTCTGCTGTTACATGGCATAAATGTAAACACAAACACACACGTATCAAGCGACAATAAAGGTGATTTTATATTACGATATAAATTTAACTAGGTTAACCTTGTGCAGCAAAAAGCTTTTGTGTACGTGAGCATATATACAAGTGCATACGTCTAGTATGTAGATAAATGTATGTATATATATATATATATATATATACAGAAATGTTGGTATACCTTGGTTCAGATGTTTGTTTACATCCTGTGCACATCGCTTTGCGCTTTGACGTTTAATGAGCTGATTTCCAGAGAACTCTTTGACAAACGGTTCATTAAAATGCCAGTGCAGGCGTACTGTTAGCGTGACCAGCCAAAAGGCTGCGGTAACCTGCTGCTCCACTATTAGCACCACTGTCACTGCTGTTACTGTGCCGTTGGCTGTCACGTGTCCTTCTATGTCCGATCGTAACAACAACAAGGGTCTCTCGCGCACCTCAATGTCTCTCGTGTACTTTGAGTTCGGGCCTAGCGATGTATCCACATAGCACTCCGCTGACGCAAGAGCTGACGCAAGCCTACGGACCACCCGGAGCGCTAAACTTCTCCAATTGGAGAGTTCTGAGATAATGCAGCGTGATACCGATTTAGCAAAGAAAATATACCTCATTTATAAAACTAAGTCTATGTTTATCTAAATGGGAGTGTGATGTGGCCTCTGGTCCAAAGGAACCATTGAACTCGATTCGTTTAACTCCACGGTTGGTGGTGAGCGTCGTCGCAGGATAATCCTTAAATGTTTTAGGTCTAATTTGAACGGAGTCGGTGGAAGCAAACCTTGGTTCCAACACAATGGTGCTACAAGCCACACAGGCGGCGAAACAATTGAACGTTTGAGAATGAAGTAGTCCAGACGAATGCTCTCGCGTAACAAGGAATTCACTGGCCTTTAAGATCTTGTAATCTAAAGCCGTTAGACTTTGTTCTGTAGGGTTTTTTTTAAAGAGTAAAAGTACGCTAATGACCTCACGACCATCCAACCAAATTCGACCAAACCAAAGATCAACAATGACACGTGCCTTACAGTAATTGAACCTGATCTATGTGAAAAAAAAGTGTTAAAATAATGAGTTGCAGCTTGCAAAGTCCAAAACAGGTTACCACCTCATAGATATTGTCGTTCATTATCACTAATGCTATATCTGTAGTAAAATTAAAATAACAATAACCACTCTAGCCTTGATGAGTGTTCGCAAAATATTCTGAGATCTTTAACGCTACATAAAGACCATATATATATATATATATATATATATCAGATATGCACGTGGAGCAACAATTGTCTCCCGAGAACGTGTGCACTGTAAATGTTACTCGTCTAAGGTAGGCTGAGATTACCTCAGCAGATATCATAGATCACAACAGAATATATATATATATATATATATATGTATATTTATGCTGTGCAAAGCATTGCAAATCGCTATACGAGTATGCACAGGCGGTCCAGTCTTGGCGGATGTGTCATTTCGAGTGCAGAAGCGGTGCGTATCAGTGTCTGTCTGCCAGCGGAAGGCGTCTGTTTTAACCCAGAGAGTTTCTCGCTAGTTCTACATCTCCCCCCTCTCCTCCTACATCTGCCCCCTCTCCTCCTACATCTGCCCCCTCTCCTCCTACATCTCCCCCTCTCCTCCTACATCTCCCCCCTCTCCTCCTACATCTCCCCCCTCTCCTCCTACATCTCCCCCCTCTCCTCCTACATCTCCCCCCTCTCCTCCTACATCTCCCCCCTCTCCTCCTACATCTCCCCCCTCTCCTCCTACATCTCCCCCCTCTCCTCCTACATCTCCCCCCTCTCCTCCTACATCTCCCCCTCTCCTCCTACATTTCCCCCCTCTCTTCCTACATCCTCCTCGTGCGCGCGCTTTTTCTCTCTCTCTCTCTCTCTCTCTCGGTTCCCTCCACGTTTCAATCGGTTCCGCCTGCAGGAGCGACAGTGTCCGTCGAAAAACGACGGATCAATCTCATTCCAGTACGTACGCATGGCCGTCAAAGAGGTGTGCCGTACCGTCAGCTATCGACTCGGTATCACCTATCAATCGGGCTATCTGCTCTGGATTGACGGAGAGTGGGGGGAAGAGGGAGAGAGAGAAAGAGGGGGGGGGGCAGCGAAGCAAAGGCAGCCACTGTGAGACACTGGCAACAGCGGTAAAAACAGCAGCCGCTGTTACTGAAGCAGGCGATGATTGCTACAAACGCCCCTCGTCCCAATCCGGCCGGTGACAGACAGATGCTGAACAGATGACCAAAATGGTCTAACCAGTCATTCTAGGTAGGCCAGTCGTCTCATCTAAAAAAACCGTCTCATCTAGTTGCATGCTAACTACTAGTCATGAGCGACGCAGGTAACTCGATACATGTTTGTATATATATATATATATATATATATATATATATATGTATATATATCCATATATAGCTCCATTCTAGATCTGCACTGTTCACTTGAAACGATCAATGTTCATGGAGCAGTAAGTGTTTTGTCTTCTGTCTTGCGGAGAACAACTGAGACCAACCAGCATATCCGGAAGCACAATAACCTGTTAAAAAAAAATACGTTTATAGAAAACGACGGCATACAGAGTGAGAGAGAGAGAGAAATATGACGCAAAAAGTAGTACCGGGGTTCATCCTAAAGTTTTCAGAAACATAATACGGCAAAAACGAAGCGTAAAACGAATTGAATGGGAAAAATCATCACGTGACGGTCGATACAAGAATATATGTATATGGTCTTAGTGAAGTGGTCTCAACCCACTCTATATGAGATAGAATAAGATTCCCAGTGCACACGTTCTCGGGAGACAATTGTCGCTCCATTTGTATTCTTAATAAATGAGCTGTTATATATATATATATATATATATATATATATATATATATATATATATATATATATATATATATACTTTTAACGGGCCTATGTAAACGCTACCAGAAAGAGAAAAAGCATGAGAGGATGATTTTACGAATGTGTTCATGCTTGTGTGAGTGGGCATGTGTGTGTGTGTGTTTACGAGTGACATCTAAACACCTGCTGTGGCGTTCTTAGAAAAAATCTGCTTTACCTGTTACCTGAAGAAGAAGAGAAAAAAATAATATTCCTTCTGCTCTTTTGACGGCACCAAAACGCGGGTCGAGCCGGCAGCTAGATAGCTAAACAGGAGCTATGCACACTACAGAAAAAGCGGGTTGACACTGTCGTAATCCTCATTTGTGCCGCTCATAATCGATGTTGTTGGGAGTTCTCTTATCCAGTCAGCCACTCTCAGCCGGCTGTTTGGGCGGGGCGGAACGACACTTTTTCGAAGTATGAACCCAAGAACCCACACCAGCAGCACCTCATGCATGTCACAGTTGCCACTATGTCGTCGCGGTCATGATAATCTGCTGCTGCTGCTGCTGCGAAATCAATGGGTAGATATGTGATCACATAGATATGTGCAAATACAAGCAGTCGCTGGGTACGTTTTCTCGGCAAAAACTCGAGAACGGCAGAAGCGAACAAGACCCGGCGACGAGGAGGCGAAAAAGCTACAGGCTGAAGCAGTATGGTGTGCACGTCAGTCAAGGAGAACAGGTGAGTGGGTGCCAGTTAAACCAATCAACCAAGTCCTCCAAATGCACATCGTTTTTTATAGAGGATAGAAATGCGTTACGCACGATCGGACACCACGTTTGGATGTGCGCCGAACAGTTTCGAACTCGCCGCAAGACTACCGGCGTTACCGACTAAAACTCCGGGTTTTCGATGTTGTGAAAACCGCAGCCTCTCTTAAG
>QVRM01001462.1:240000-245000 GCA_003439945.1 Dermanyssus gallinae
TAGACATCTTTTGCTCTAGATGAATGAAACCAGGACGTCTGCTAGCCAACACACAGCAGACGCGGTTAATCCATCATATATACATATATATGTTTTTTTTTTAAATAGCTCGACAAGCTTTACATAGTAATCGATAATGCTAACGTATGTTAATGATCTAACCGCGTGTTGGCAACTTTGAGGCAACTGCATTACATTAAGGCGCCTCTTTCTCCCCGTGTTTCCGGCCGCCGTAGCGAGTCAGTGTTGTAAATTTGGCTTTGCCTGTGACAACTCACTCATTTTTGAGCTGCTTTGAGCGTCTTCAGGGACGCCATTATTATACCTACTCGCAGTCTCAAGTACATTTCACGTCCCGACGTTGTACATTAGACGTTGCCGACTACGTACAGGAGTGGATGAAGCACATCAGAAGGCTCTAAAACATCATCACCACCACCACCACCACCACCACCACCATCATCATTATCCCTCATAGCCTCTCTAGCTCTTCAAGCGACACGTTATTGCTCACGTGTACAAACGTGTGCAAATGTATATGAATACGAACAGCCAGCGCAGGCAGAAACATGTTTTGCCAACAGCAGCAGCAGCGGAGTCAGCACGCTCGGGCCCAACTACGACTGACTACCTCCTATATACACGTGGAATGCAGTGAGCATCAAACACGCGCGCGTCGTGTTTGTAGCAGCTACGGCTACTACAAAGGAAACGACGCTGTGTGGGCGAAGTGTCAAGATGGTGGTTGGCGGCTGGTGACAACGAATACAAATGCTGCTCATGAATAAAGGTGGAAGAGGGGAAAAAAAGATGCACAGAACAGTTCGGCGTCAAGACAAATGACAAGCGAATGCGGCAGCTGCTGCTACTGCTGCTGCTGCGGCTGTTGATGTGACTTGGATATGAGCCGAGATCGGGTCGATGTAGGTACCATCGCCATAGCTGCTCTAAGATAGCACTGCCAAAGCGCGTCTCTGGAGCGGACCGGACCTCTTCCTCTTGTTTCGAAGCACACAGGTCGGCTACAAAGTCGAGGGCGCTTCGGTCGTACGTAAACACGAAATCAGACGATTTCGACAAAGTTTCAATGTGAGCATTGAAACCTTGTCGTTAGCATTACACATTGTTTCCTGCTGTTCAGACAAACTGTCGGAGTGGAAAAGAGGGACGGAAATTCCGGTCTTTGCCAAAGTGTGTTCGATGCCTAGGCATAACTGGCCTTAAAGTAGACGTCTTTCGTCGTAGGGTGTGCACTTTTGGGTTCAGGTTCAAGAAAAGAAATATTGCTGTTTTTGCTTAGGAAAAAACGTGTGCTACAATCACGGTATCATAGTCGTACCGATACCGTGATTCTCGTATATCGTACCGTGCAGCCGGTACCGGCTTTGCTTAAAAGGGCCGTACCGGCTACGCGATTCCTTGTAGCGTAGGTAGCGGGCAGAGAAGCGAACCCTCTTCCTCAGCGCGTAGCCGCAATGTATAACAACGGTGGCTCGTTCCAGGTCGATTTTGATCCATTGATCTTGGCGAGTGAGTGCAAGCAAATAATTACATGCATTAAACGCTGCCGCTCTCGTGCCTTTCTATGCATCACAACGCATTTTAAATGAAATCTGGCAAAAAGAGCGTATGCAATGTGTTCCCATATAAGTAAAAAACAAATTTCAAGAATCGTAAGACATTTGACATTTGTGTAGTGGTGTAGTAACGCATCAAGCGAGCGCATCTCTTGCTTTACTAGCGTATCCCAATAAGGCGATTAATAGAATACTCAGAGTATGCACCGTAAATCCTAAATGTTTGTTACAACTACAATCACGAACATACAAGGACAAGGTAATTTTAACTACAATCCAATAAAACATAAATCCAAACGCCAATCGATACCTTTACGTTAGTTACAGAGTAGAATTTCGCCTGGATAAGGATACACGCATAAGCGTACAACAAAACTGTACTTGCCTAACATACGCTCAGTAGGTTCAGCAGATTTAAACATGTAGCCAAAGATTAAAACAAGCTGGTCTGTTGACATTGCTATTTTGCGGAAGACGGCGGTCGCCGGCATCTAGCTTAGTATGATATCACCCTCTTACTTAGCCGGCGAATTCGTTCGAACTCGGTGTTGAGTCGCACTCGACTAAGCCCAGTGACAGACAGTGAGTGCATTTGTATTCTTGCTAGTCTACTATATAACTAGTACTTGTTAAAATTCCAACGTTGGCGGCTGATTATGAGAGGCGTTCCCCGTCTTCACCTAACCAGCAGCGACTGGTATATAGTTAACCTAGCTATGTGTATACAGTAGACATTTTAGAAGTCGCGCGCGGCACACGTCTGTACTTATATCACACACGCACACGTGGTATATATGAGCATATATAAGTGTTTACCTATATCAAATAATAGTTGCGGTAAAAATCTGGCCGGACCTGTCCCGCTAAATATCGAACATGTCCATCTATATATATATATATATATATATATATATATATATATGAAATATTATATATATATATATATATATATATATATGAAATAATATATATATATATATATATATATATATGAAATATTATATATATATATATATATATATATATATATATATATATATATATATATATATATATATATAATATTATATAGACGTTACAGAATTCTGAATAGCAGGTGTTTAATAAAACTGTTTAGGCTCTGAATGAGTGCCAAGCATTCCCAATTTAATTCACGCTATTAATTTGTTCACAGCTAGCAGTCCATCCAGATAATGTACCCTACTTAAAGTGCAATGTTTGTCTTACTATGAATTCTAGCTGTACTCTTAGTAACTCATGTTAGTAATTTTATTAAGTCGAACTAAATATACACAAGCAGGAACATACAGGCTTCCTTAAGAAATTACTCAGCTGCAAGTGTCACACTGTCAATATATATTTGTATATATATATATATATATATATATATATATATATATATATATATATATATATATATATAGTGTCTGTATGACAGAGCTTTATTAATCATATTAAGCTTTCTTATCTTGCTTCTTAGGCATACCTATCAACTTCTGTACACGTAGTATCCTGTCCACACCGGTAGACTGTGAACACCGGCTTAGCTCTTAACCGAGCTAGCTGGCTCGCCAAGCATAGCAATCATCTAGAGCGCACCCTTTGACGGATGTCTCGTCAAACGGCCTTGTCGTATTCACTTGCCCACAGCTCGTCTGTATCGCCTGCTTAGTTTTGTCTGTGTCGTCAGGACACTGCGTACGTCTGCTTAGGTCTACTATTCAAATGATGCGATCCGTTACGATCCAAAGACAGCGAAACAAAGACGATGGTCTATCTAGTACTAAAACATGTACTGAACTGTATCCAGCCAGTGGTACTGCCGGCTGACCTAGAATGGAGGAAACAACAGGCATTCCTGATTTAACTAGTTCGTGCAGTGGCTCATAGTAAGATGTTTTAAGACAACTTGAACTAGCGTTCTAACTTGTGTCAATATATAAATAGATACACACATTCTTTTATGCTTCTAAGAATTCAGCTAATCAGTCGCGTTTTCCAATGAATGGCATACTCTTATAGATCTTTAAATAGTTTCCGTGAGTAAAACCTACCCGAAATGTGGACGTTTGTTGTATTATACGTAATATTTACATATAGTATTACACTAATAACAAATATTAAAGTATATTCGTACGTGTACGTGTGCATATGTTATTATATATGGATAATTTGATATACGAGGCATTTTCTCGTCTTGACATGGCCTTTACTGACGAGTAATGACCAAGAGGGTAAGTTGGTGGCACAAAGGTGTTTCGAAGAGCACATCGTTGGGGCAAAGCATGACCCCAGAGTTTTCTTTCTGTAACGGCGTGGCAGCCTTTTGGGGCCGTGCATATGGCCTTTGTCACAGGGGAAGCCGGGGGGGGGGGGGTTCAAAAGGGGCCTCAGTAAAGACGAAATACCAAACGCAGTCCGGAAGAGCGCATGCGCCAAACCCGATCGCCAGACCAAGACGCCAGTAAACCAAAGCCAAAAAAGCAATTAAAGCCTTTCTGGTCTACGGGGCATAGTGGCAGCAGAGCTGGCGCCGAAAGGTCAAGAACTAATGGCGTTTGCCGGGCGGGGGGGGGGGGTGACAACGATATAGTTTGCAGCAAGACGCTGAAAGATCGATGAAAATACTTCCTGCCAAGAAATGATCGCCAACAAGGTGTGTTTTCGCGTTGCGAGTCGCCGTTATCACACCGGCACGGACACGCATAACATCTCTTCTATGCGGTGAGAAATTATCCGATGTCGTGTCTTGTTTTTTCTTTATTACAATTGTTGCTGATATTGTTATTATTTTTCATTATTGCTGTCTTTGCACACTTTGGCGACGCCCGCCTTCTCTTTCAATCATCGTCGGCTTGTTTGCTCTGTTGTTACAGCTTCACTTATGTGCGTTTGTTTCCTCATATATATATATATATATATATATATGTTTTTTTTTGGTATACCTATATTGTATTTTTGGCTATATCACAATCCTTCCGCGCAGGGTGCGGCTAGTAAATGTTAATCTTGTACACTTTCTTCTGCGCCTAGTTCTTCGTTATACATCTGTTGCTCTTCTTCTTTTTCTTCTTCTTCATTCTTCGAATGAATAATCTCTCAGGCATAAAAACGTCTGCGTCTACGACGATATCTACGGAAAGGGTTGCTGCAAATTCAGTCTGCCGCCGTGAGTTGTTTGACGGTTCCCGACAGTAATGTCGCCGCTACGAAGCCCCACTCAGCGCTGCCTCTACTCGATTCATTCGAGAAAAAATAGACAGAAAATAGATCCGCTGTTTGGTGCATCAAAAGATCAGAGCAGATCGCGGATAAACGACGCGGTTCCTACAGTTCGACAACGGCAGTCGTCATCAAACTAGTGAAATGTCTTCCTCCTTCTCTCTTTTCGGTCTGTTTTCAGTCTGTTTTATTGACAGTGAC